>VZRR01000627.1:157-20131 GCA_013398015.1 Oreocharis arfaki | reverse complement strand
CCCTCCTCGTGCCGCCGCCGGCTCGCGCACGCCCGCGCGCCCCCTCCCGCCGCGGCCGCGCGTGACCCGCCCCCCAAGTGGTTAAAGGCCCTTAAAGGGGCCGCGCCACGGGCGGGGCGTGGGGAGCCGGTGGTGGGGGGTGTTCGGGTCCCCAGACCCGCGGGACGGCGGCGCAGCGGGAAGAAGGAGCCAAGGGGAGGGAAGCGAATCCCGCCCGGGCAGATCTCCGCCATGGCGGCGGTATTGCCCCTTCCCGCCCGAACAGGGCCTTTTTTTTTTATTATTATTTAAAACAATGGCGGCAGCGTCTTCTTCTCCCGCTGCAGATGCACCGTCACCCCCTCTCGCCAGCGGGGAAGCAGGCAGCCTTGAAGCACATACCAAGGCAAAAACTAGCAATAACGGCGCTTAAATATTTTCTTTCTTTCTTGTTTTTTTATTCTGTTTAGCTAGCATGAGTGTGTGCTGGTATAACATACAATCTTTGAGCCAGTATAAGGTACCACAAGGTAAATAGGCCAACCATGCTATGTAAACCTGTAAAGAAACCAGAAAAATATTAAGTCACTTAGAGGAATTCCCTGCCCTGACCATTACTGCAAACCCCTAATTAATTTGCAGCATACTTTACACACTCTTGCAGGTGCTAAAAAGACAAAAACCTCAGTTAAAAATCATACTCTGTGATTCAAAATGGGAGCTCACGGCCCTGCGATTGTTTCTGTGTGGAACTCAGGGTCCTCCCTTACCTGGAGGACTTTATCTGGCCTGTCCTGCTTTCTCACCTGGTTTTTGGGCGAGGAGGCAGTGCATTTCAGATACCCTGTGGCAAAAGTGGGAGCTGTGATGAGGGCTATAGGCGATGGTTGTCCTGAATTTGCTGCTCTTTCTCAGCCCACCACGACCCCAAGATACCTGCAGAGCACTGGAATCCCTCTGCTACCTGCTCCTCAGCTGGCCTGGCAAGGACTGAACCACAGTGTGCTTCATCACTGATAATTCTTCATTTAGGTCATATCCCTCACTTTGAGAACAGGCTCTAAGAGGCCCTTTCTCAGGTGTTTGGCATCACAGGCCAGGCAAGAACAAAAGCCCAAGACTCTCACCTAGGGTGGGTCAAGTCCTTCTGGACTGCCCCTCTTCCCTAGACACCACTTTTTTTTTAATCTCGGTTCTTCATATGCTTGAAGGTGACTTCAAAGGAACAAGTCCATCACACCCATTGCATTTTGCTTTTCACTTTTTAAAATTTGCACATTAAGTGTTCATTAACACCATCCACATTGAATTTAGCGTTTGTAACTGTTCACTTTGTTTAAACAACTGCTTTTACATTTGTAGCTGAGTGTCAAGTAACTGAACTTTCAAACAGCAATATCATCCACCCTTGAAAGCAGGCACCCTTAAATCAAAAGGGGGAAAAGTCTTTACATGGCTACACAAACACGTGTGCAGCAGCCAAGACTGGTGGCCTTGTCCCAAAAGAGACGTGTGGGTCATCAACAGCACACCCCGCCTCAGGACAGGAGCACGAGGCACCCTGATCCATGGACCAGAAGGGACAGCAGCTTTTCAGAGAGCTCCATGTGCTCTTTCTAGTTGTTTTCTCCTTCCACCTGTCAGCAGAACCTTCTCTCCAGCCACACCGACTGCTCAAATCACTGCGAGCTGCCGTTGCACAGGTATCGCCTAACGCTTTCATCTAACTTTTACTCTCACAAAGCAAAATAGTAGCAGAATATCCAGCTGTTCAGGGCATTGTTGGGCATTTCCTTTGTTTCATTCACAATTCCAGTAAAACACTTTAAAAAAAACCCAACCCACCTGGGAAGACAGCCCGCCTGGAACAGCTATTGTTCACTACAGACGCTGAAATAAAATATTTTTCTGGCAACTTGCTGCCTTGCAAGACCCTGGTGCTGTAGGATACACTTTAGCACTTCTTACCAGCACCAGGAATTCAGTGCCTGGAAGCAATAAGCTTTGGGAGAGCAAGAAGATCTTTCACATCAAAACCCCTGGCCAGCGGCGTACGGGCACAGGGGGACAGCAGCAGGTGCGAGAACATTTTTATGTGTTTCTGAAATGGCACTTGAGAATGGGAAACTCACCTGCTGTAAGTCAGTGGCTGCCTCAAGCTCATTTTTTGTGGACCTGGCAGGAGTAGCAGCACTTATCTCCAGCAGAACAGCTCCAAGGGTTCATCAGCTGACTCTGCTGCTCTTTGCTGCAGGGACGTCACTGTCAGGAGCAGCACATTTTGGAAAGCAAATGGTCACTCCCTCACCTACACTTGGAGCAGCTGCACACAGCCCAGCCCCTCAAGCCAGCACAGTGTACGTTTCCAAGCAAACCTTCATCACTGTGGGCATCCAGGTCAAAGTGTGCTGGGATTTCCCTGCTGCAGCTCTGAAACACACACAAGCCAAGGCAGGTCCCTCAGAGCTGACCACGTAACTCCCTGTGCACCAGGTGTGGGTGGCTCAGCATGGCCCAAGCAGCGGCCAAAACAACCAGCCCTCCAGCCCACCAACTTTTTGATGTAGCAGAGAGAGAAGGCCCATGGGGTTTGTGCTGTGCCTACAGCAGTCGGATGCTATGATATCCCTGGGGCCTGCCTAAGAGTTCCCCAAGCAGGCCCAGCTGCCCAGGCTGCTGCTGGATCAGGATGATTACACAAGTCCCCCAGATTTCTGGCATTCTTGATTCAAAAAACAGTTGCTTGGCAAGCAAAATGCTGTGAAGAGGAGCAAGAGCAGGGAAGTTGTGTGGCACTGAACAGACAGGAAGTGACTGCCATCACAGGGGTCACACAGAGGCTGCATTTCACTCTGTGCTTCTCGGAGGACACCAAGCTGCTCAAACCGTGTGGTTTCCCCTTTGGCCGAGTGCCCTTGTTCTCAGGCATCCGATGGGGAGAGCTGTGCAAGGCAAGGCGGCTGCACTGCACAGATCAGAGGGGCAGCATAGCAACAGATTGTTAAAAAAAAAAGGAGGACTGCCCAGATTAACCTTTAATCCAGCCAACACATGCATGCAAAAGGACAAGCTGTTTCTAGCACCAGCCAGCCTCTGCAGCATTGGCAGAGGTAGGAAGACACAATCTCCAGAGCAGGCTTTCCCGTAACTCTGCACTGCAGTTTCTTACAACTTCACCTGACTTGCTAGCTGCTGCCAGAAAGTAAGTGGCTGGCTGGAGTCCTGCTCTGATGCCATCACTCAATTCCAGCTTCTCTGGCTCAAGGCAAGCATGCTGACAGCGCTTTGGTTACACAGGCAAGACCTAACTATGCTGCCTTGAGCCATGACAGACTCAGGAAGTGCACCCCATCCCCCTCTGCTTTTGCTTCACATGCTTTTGTGATTATGGTCACTCCCTCATTCAGGTTCTCACAGGGGCTCACCTGCAGGGCTCACCCCCACATTACATCTACCAGAGGCATCTCAGACAGCCCCAATCTCTTGCCCAGGTACCTTGATAAACACCTGGCCTCCCCCTCCACAGGGGATGGAGTGGGATACACCTTGAGGGAGCAAGCCAGCCACCTAAGTGGACTAAACGACATTTGGGATTTGCACATCTGGGACATTCGTACCCAGGAGCAGCTGTGCTCCTGAAGAGGTCCCTGGAAGCCTTGCTGGCCAACCCATTGGAGGCTCTGGCTTGGAGGAGAGCTGCTTTCCTGCTGGCAAGCACTCCAGAACGTGCCTGGCAGCCCAGGCCTCACCTCAGACTTTCTCCACTGCCACGGGATGCAGGATATGGGGCACACTAGCACTGTCCTGGTGCTGGCAGAGCTGTCCTGGCACTGCAACCTTGTGCAAAGATGCTGAGAACTCCCTAAACCCAGAGCAGCAGCTGCCCTGCCATCGGCGTTCTCCTCTTCAAATCGTAATCCATCAAAGACCAATCATCCCAGGTCAACCCTGTACAGCTCTAACTTACCCAGTGGGTTAAAAATTAAAAAAAACTTGACCTCCTCCAATCAAAGTAATGTCAGAAATAGCCTTCTGCAGGCTCCATTCTTCATCGATCCTTCTTTACCGATCTTCCTCACGCACGCATGCACATTTTCCATTCTTTTTCCAGCTGCACTGAATGTTTATACACCAATAGAAGTGACTGCTGGAAAATAATTCAGCTGTAGAATTAAAGCAAGGGGGGGGGGGTAAATGACCACACAAACATACCATGAGGTAAATGTCAGTTCTCATATTTAATATTTTAATAATTTTGTTTGCAACATTTACCACATAAATCATCTAAATAAATAGATGCTGTACAGTCTCTTATCCATATCAGTACAAAAATAAAACCACACTTTGTGTCAAATTATACTTGAGCCTGCCCTCCCTTTGCTATTACAATCTCCTTTTACAGCACATACTTGCTCAGAAAAGGCATTATACTCTGATTGGTTTGTTTGAAATTGGTTTACTCCCTATTTCCCTCCCTCCCCAAATACATTCAATTTGTCTGTACAAAAGCTAGAAGCTCATTCTGTGCAAAAGGAAGCTTTCTGTGTGCAAAGACTCCAATACTCTAGCGTGCTGACGGGAACAACAGCAACAACTGAAGAGACAGGAACAAAAATAATCAGGGACCCTTCCCTCTAACTGACCCCATTGTCCCCCATCTTCCCCCTGCAACAGAAAGGGAGCACACCAAATTAGATGAGCCAGTGTGCAAAAGAGTTCTAACGATGTGCGTATGCTGAGGGAAAAGATTGGTGCTGAAAACCCAACGAGAGAACTTGGGTGTTGACCCCCACGCTGTAGAGCTGACTACGTGAGGGAGAAGGGCTCTCTCCCCTTAGCCTGCTCAAAAGGTTCTTGAGATACACAGAACAAAAAGCTTCATCTAAATTATTTTAGTTCTTTTGTTGCTGTTCTCTTGGAGATGAGGTGAGGAAATGGCGTCTGGAAAAATCCAGCAGCTACTGAAGACAGCTCCCTTCCTCTCCCCACTCCCTGCAGAAGGACAGACATCTCCTCGTTCCTCAATTAAGCTAATAAGGTGCAATTTTTCAGACAGGAAACTCTATAAAGATGTCTCCGGAGCTGGAAGAAATGGTCATAGTTCCAGACTAGGACCACTCAAACTGAAACTCAACTTCATTTTTCCCTTTCCTCAGTCAAAGGAGGTGGGGAGGGAGGAAGCCAACCTGCGCCCCAAAGGCAAGCGAGGGATTTAGCAGGTCTCCTCTTCTCCCTTAGGGAACCCTCTGCTCCCGGCATGGTGGAGTACACTCCCCCCCTCCAGCCATGGGAGGGAGGCAAAGGGCTGGGTGGCAGCTCTGGAAAAACGATAAGGAGCAGCCAGCGGCCTGAAAGAGATACATCTTTTGCTTTTCAAATGCCACTTTTAGACAGACGATAAGGAGTACTTAGCACTCCTAGTACTTTGCATTTCCAAAGTGCTTCAAAACATACTTCAGATTTAAAAGCAAAAAAAAAGCTGCTTAACATTTTGACAGATTTGCAAAAAGCTTCTTTGTGCTGACACTACATTTTCTGGTTAAAAAACAACAACAATAATAAAGAAAGGTTTTCCACCTCCTCCTCCTCCAAAATCCCCCACCCAGCCAAAACTTTGCTACCCTGGTAATGAGATAAGCTGTGATGGAGGTTCCTAACAGTCTTAGGAGCTCTCCCTTTCAACATACAACTGGTGCTCTCGGAGAAGAACCCCTAGCATTATTGCAGGGCAGCCCACAGCAGATGAGGAAATCTCAGCAGCAAGGCTTCTACCCCATCCCAACTTTGTAGCAATCCTCTGCAGCCTCAAATGCTCCCATGGAGCCCTGGGCCTCTACCACTCTCAGTTAATTAGGGATCATCTCCTGCCTGCTCCCTGCACAGGCACCGTACTTCAAAAAGTCAAGGGGGAAAGAGAAAGAGGTGGAAGAGAAAAAAGCGTCATCTCTACAGCAAGTGCTAGTTACAGGAAAGGATTTGAAGGGTTTGAATTCCATTATAAGTGATTGCTTCTCTCTCCTTCCAATTGTCCTGGGGCTGTTTTATAAGCCTTCCTAGCCTGACCAGCTTCGTGCGTGGAATCCAGGTGGATTGACACCCAGAAGCTCACGCTTTCTCAGTGAGGACAATAAGTTCAGGCACAGGACAACGTGGCCTCTTGATCATAAGCTATTATCTCGAAACAAGTTTCTCATGCCCTTGGGGAAACCCTTTACAACAGGCATGGCAAAAGCAACATGTTCCAATGCTATACATTTTCACGCAGAAATTACCCTGTGCAAGTTGTCAACGTACACACATCCCTTGCATTCCCAAAAGGCAGAAGACTGATACATAAATGCAGCACTCACCTCTCTGCAGGGCCCATTCAGAACTCCACTCATAGATGCAAGGGATCAGTTTCACTACAAGTTCTTTGTTTACAACATATCTTCTCTCTAAACTGCCAGCTCACCCAAAGGCCCCTCCTCAACCACCTAGTGAGAGCAGCGCCGAGGCAACTCTGTCCCTCCCTTCCCTGACCAGCTTTTGTCCCTATTATTTTCCCAGAAAGGCCCACTTCCCTCTTCTTCCTAGGCTGAAGGTAAGCCAGGAAGGAACAGAACATGGGTGGATACCAATTAGCTTTAGAAAAGGAGGTTTTTTCACTTTCCCTACTTCTGAAAGCAAAAGCTCAAAGCTTGAGAGGAGAGGAAGAGGTGGAGAGGTGGTGGTAGACTTTGCTTTGCTTAATACATAGATGTGGCTGACAGCCCCCACTGTCTTCCGCACCCCAGCCTCTGTTGTGGCTACCACAGAGGGTCTTGTCTGAGCTACCCTGCCTATTTTTTAACCTTTGTGAGGCCTCCCTTCTCTATTCCAGTGAAACCACCAAGCAGCACTAGCTGGCGTACAGCATGAAACAGTACTGGGGCCAAGGGCCCCCTGTGAGGTGAACAAACAGTTTTATACATCCAGTCACAAAACACCAGAACAATTCTGGACAGTTTCACAACACTAGTAACAAAAAAAAGCCATTCATTTCTCAATAAGCTTCTCTATGTCTGAGCTCTGACATAAACAAGAGTCAATTCACTAACAAATTTAGGCTTATTTTGGCAAATGGAACTGCTTTTGGATGTTCTCACAATAATATCCTGGTCTTGCTTGAAAAAAAAAATAAAGAAAAAAAGAAAATAATCACCTTAGTCTGACTTCACAAGCAGAAGGGCCCCCAAGCAAACGCAAGACAATAAGGAGCATGCAGGAGGCTACTTAATGCCACTATTTACGTGTTAAAACTTGCTGTTCCAAGGCATCACTTGTATATCACAGCAATAACATCTAGTTTAGAACCATCCAGGAACAGAGGCAATCCTTTCCATATATTTTTTAAAACACAGTGTTAACAATAAAGGCTTTCCAGTCTCATGAAGCCCCTCAGTTCTGTCACATATACAGTGAGTTCACTGCAAGATCTATGAAATAAGAACTTCTGTCCCCCAACACTGCTGGTAAATTTTCACAAGGAAACAGTTCCAAGAGTGACTATTAGAGCAGTTCTTTGAGAAAGTTGTTTCTTGTGTACTGTTCAGTAATTTCCACTGGCTGAAGTTTATTTTTCTTGTTTACAGCCATGGAGCCAAACAAGGTATGGGAGAGTTAGCCCATTTCTATTCTCGGCTTGTGCTTCAAATAGAATTATTAAACTCAGCTTCAGCTGGATGCTATTCTGGCTCTTCTAATCAAATGGAATGCTTAACAAAGATCCAAACACAGCATCTGATTTTCATGATATGTTAGCACAGGAGGTCCCAATTCAATTGTCAGGTTTTGGGCTGAACTGGCAGATGGACAGTATTGGGGAGAAGAGACAAACCTAGACAACCTATCTTCCCATCACTGGTAAAACCCTCTCTACACCTGCAGAGGTGGAAGAAAGCTAATTTTAAAGTCCCTGAAGACCAGCTCTACCAAGGAAGTTTACAGTGATATGTGAGCAGACAATGTGGAACAGAGCCACATTTTAAAAAGATCAGGAGAAAAATCTTCTCAAAAAGATCTTTGAGATAAACAAGAATTCATGAACGTCAAAAAAAAAAAAAAAAGTCCACGCCAATGAAGTAAGTGCTTAGTTTCCTACCACAAACTCCTCTTCACACCCCCCCTCCAAACCCACACACATGCAGCTTGTTGTGTCTTAACCCCATTATGGTTAGCTCCTCATTGACACAAAGCAGCATGGCAGCCAGGTACTTTGTTCCACACTTCGTGTAGCAAGATGATTAGTCACCAGCAGAACACTAGATAGCCTGATCCAAAAAAATGATTAAGATATGAAGCTGTGGGTGGATCCTCTTTGAAAGACCACCACAGGTCTTTGAAAACTCCACCGCAAGAGAAAGAAAATATGTTTAAAGGAAAGTGCCAAAACAAAGTGTTGAGAAGTGTCAGCTGGCGAGTGGAGAGAAAAGCAGAGGATGGAAATCTAGTTTATTAGGACAAGCTCTTTCCTGCTACAGGATTGATATTGCTTCCAATGTCAGCCAAAGCCAGGAATTTAGTAAATAGGAAGCTTTTTTTGGTGTATTTGTACACTGAGATGAAGACATGACAAAGGCAGCAGTTGCTGCATTAGAATAAAGAAACCAGATCCTATAAATGCCATGAAGATTTAGCAGGATGAGCTGCAGTTCAAGACTATTTTTTAAAATAAGCTAAAGCACTACGCTTCTGCAACCATCACTACCTGACCTGCTCCAACCCGCAAGAGTGGAGTGGGCCATGTGGTGTGTCCACTGGTCACAACAGAAGAGAGATGTAGATATTCAGCATATTTGGCAGGTGTCAGGAAGAGGGGGTGTGTGGGTGATGGTAACAACACCGTCTGACCCCACATCCTGCAAAAAAGGGTGCAACTCCAGACACAGAAGCCTCACTCTGGACACCCACGTTCAACAAACATCCTGCGCCTGCATGCTTACCTCATCAGCTTGCCCTTGCTAGCTATTGCAAGCTTCTTTCCCACTCACTCTTCCTCCCACCACGTAATTCCCCCACAGCTTCCACTTCTCACCCTCTCAGATTTTTCCACAATAAAATCCCCATCTTACTTCTTTGAGAGACAAAAGGTCAGTCCAGAAATTCAAGATCTTCCCAGCGATCCTGAAACTGCTGTGATGGCATGAAAGACAGGCCTGCTCAAACAGCTCTGAGATGGAAGGGGTAATCCTAAATCTACACTGAGCTGCCATATCCTAAATGAGGTAAAAACTGCTTCTAGTAAAAACCCACAGTGTCAGTCTCCAAGCACTTTACAATAAGCAGATGTTTGGAGGACCAGAAACCTTAGAGCTCCCAAATTCTGCAGGTCAGTAGACAAGCCCCTCAAAGAAACACATTGAAGATTTCCACAGGTGTCTTTATCTCAGAGCTGAGAAGGCTCATAGCTTCACTTCGAATAAATACAGCAGATAAGAGATGCTTCAGGTGGGGTGGAGTAAAGAAACATAGTATTTGGGGACAGTAATCATGACAGTAGCCAATGTTACCCTGCAGCACTCTGTCCACTTTAGAGGCTACCTTACTTTTCTTTCTTTCCATGGGAAAAGGTCTGTATTTAAAATATTAAGTTATTTAAATAAAATTTGCTTTTAAAAATGGAAGAGAACATGCATGTGCAAGAACAGATGCTATGCTAAACTACCAACTCTAAATACAGCAATTCTTCAAAAACCTCAAAGTGTCACAGGCAGTCCAGCACAAGGCATTTTTAAGTGCAAGATCAGGCAGGTCTATTGAAATGCAGACCACTTTCCTTGGCAAAGATTTTTAAGCCTTCCAAGGGGAAGTTCCTATCAGTAAAGTAGTACAGGATCACAGATACTGTGAGGAGACTGGAGTCATGGAAGAATATCACTCAGGCAGCACAATCCAAGCATTCTCATTGCTAAGAATTAGGAATTCTTCCCCTCCTCAAATCTAATACATGCCTTCCCCACATGTTGTTTATCTTGGATCACTCTATGGGATCCAAGAACAGAATTTGCTGGTAATCAAAGTCCATTTCTAACTCAGTTCTGTCCAATTCCCATGTCCTGGGCCTGTGCCAGTATCTTGGATATCTCTGCAGTGCCAGGCAATGCTTCAGTTGTCCTATTAGCCCCTCCTCCCAGGGGAGAGGAGTCAGTTTTCAACCAACTTATTACCACAGATTCAGGGCAGGATTTGTTATTAATACTGAATTTGGCAAAGGGTAAGAAGACCCCACTTTCCATAACACATTCCTCATGCAGCAGAGCCAAGCCTGGAAATCCTGTTTAGCATATACAGAATGGTATGTCTCAACTATGCTGGCTTTCCGAGCTTTTAATGAGGGCAAATTGAATTTATGTTGCCAATTTGGATTTCAGAGATGCATTTCAGTCTTTCCGCATAATCAACAATCAAAGGGAGAAAGCTCTGCTGTCTATACGGACCCGTGCTGCAAAGACTGACTTACCACAGACAGGCAAATATGCTTCTGAAGTCCTGACAGCAGGCCACAGGGAAAACAGCACTGGAGAGAAAGTCTTAGCAGGCTGGAGTTATCTACACAGGTAGGATCCATCGCCTCTCACTGCTGCAGGAAGAGAGGGAGGAGGAAGGTGGGAAGAGCAATGTACAGAGATGTATCTTTATCCAAGGGATATCAATTGCAGAACAAGGCGGCAGGCTAGAGATCCAGCTCTCTTTCCACCTCCACAGGCCCTCTCCCCACAAATGCAGCTGCTGCCACTTGACAGGATAAAAGGCGAATTGTTCAGCTTGCTGCTTTCTCGTCAAGGAGGGGAGTCTTTGCCAGGGAAAGGGCTGTCAGTTTTTCAGCTGGACAAAGCAATGACAAACACACACCCCCTACACTGCCCTTTTTTGCGTCTCTGAAAGGGGAAAAAGGAGAAAAAAAATAAGGTCTCTGTAAACATTTTAAGAGGAGACATTTTGGATTTTTTTTTTCTCTTAAGGGATAACGTAACCCTTCCCTAGCCCCACCCTAAAAGCACTGGTTTTGGGGAGCGCTGCAAACAGAGATTCAGAACTGCGCACTCCGGTCTCGAAAGAAGCCCTCAGCCACTTGTGCTTCTCTGAAAGTGACGGTAATGGAGTTTGCCGTGATGTCTGTCACTGTCACTTCGCTGGGGGGCACAGTGGGGATCCAAGGGAGACTGGCATCCACATCTGCTGCAGAAAGAAAGGCAGATGAGAGCATGTTAGTGAAACAGAGAAGGTGAGGGAGAAGAAAGGAGGAAGAAGAGAGGGAAAGGAAGGATGGAAAAAGGGTCTCCTTTCTGACAAACCATAGGTGAAATCAGCCTGTACTGAATCTGCATGTACAGAGCAAGAAAGAACATGTGCAAGCCCTCCCCCCAGGGGCTAAGGGAAAATGGAGGATCAGGTGTCCAGATACACAGTGGTATCAGAGCAGCCTACACAGAGGTCAAAAGACCCTGTAAAACCACCAACTTCATCTAACCATCCACAACTCCCCAATACCTCTCAACCTGTCTCAGCCCCTAATACGGTTTTGTGACAGCAAAGCATACTCACCCTGGTTTGAGCTCACCTTCTTCTAAACGCCCTATCCTGCTGAAAAGGCAAAAACTAAAATCTCTTACACACACTCTTTAGATACTCCTAGGAGAGTCAAAGGGAGACAAAATTGAGGGTCTGCCTTGTACTGCACCTGCAATGCAGCCTGGGTGTGATTCTCTCAAAAATCCCTCAGTAGTGCTCCACGGAGAAGCTGCTCTTCCTTTCTTACATGCCTCCTTTGCTCCCAGACAGCTCCATACAAGAAACCCAAGCACCCCTGCACTTTCTGCGCTGTAAGAATAATTATCAGCCCCTCTGCCACCCAAAGGCTCACTTCCCCACAGCCCCCAGAGACTGCCATGTAAATAGAGAGGAAGGAAAACACACCCTCTCCCTGTCACTCTACCTGTCCACTATACACCTTGTTGTCCCAACCTGGGCAAAAAACGAGAGCCCCTTAAGAGTGTATTTCCTGGCTTCTGTCTCAAACACCTGGGGTGTCTACTTTCCCCCCAGAAAGAGTCCAATTCCCCCAACACTAACTGGGATTCCACGCAGGCCATGGGTCAAGGGGAGAACAAAAACAGTTTTACAATTCTGTAGTGCCACCCACTCTTCTGATCCCCAAGTGCTTTAGTACCCCACACTTCTGGGGAGAACAGCCCCACACATTTCCTCACTGCCAGGATGTAACACTGGGTTCCTCTCTGCTACTCCCACTGCTGCCTCTCTGGATTCTGAGCGCCATTCCAGTCTCTCTCAGAAAGGAGGGAATAGCGTTGATTCCCAGAACACAGCCCTCTCCCTAAGACCCTGCCTAATCCAGCCTGGCTAACAGCTACTCCTAGCAAGGAGTAACAGGATTCCCTTAGCTACTACAAGCAGCACAAGCCCTGGTTTTCCACTCCTCAGGAAAGCTACGCCTTCAGAAGCTCTAATAATGCAAGGATAGAGTTTCCCTGGTAACTGAGAGCAACACACACATCCCACAGCCCTCCTGCACAAGATGCTGGTATCCTTCCCCAAAATGCCAAATGTGCTTGGACATCTCCCATGCCTACACTCATGCTGCCTACTCAGTGGGATCAGGCAGGAGTTACCATCCTCACTTCATTTCTCTCTCCCCCTCTCACATAGCTCTATAGCAAGAGGCTTTAGAAGGGTGTGGAGAGGAAAGGGAAGGAGGGAGCAGGGGAGCACACTGTGCGTTCCTAGCAGCATTCCTGTATGCTTCTCAAAGCAGCACTATGAGAGGAGTGCCGCTGTCCAAGCTTGTCCACTACCAGCCAAAGTCCTTTGAGCCAAGCAGCAGGCTGACCACACGTGGATAATGTGGACAGAAGCAGAGTTCATCTCTGTCACACTTGTGTGCCACCTCTGCTGGGAGGAAATTTTAAGAGGGAGAAAAACTTGCAGTATCTTCTGCATGTTTTCTAACACTGGGAGGGGCATCAGGGATGTAAGACTACAGAGAGGCAAGAGGACCAAAAAACCAATTAATCTGTGTTCTTCAAACAAGAAAGAAACCTGCCAACAAGAGGGACGTAATATGGGCCAGCAAGGGCTGCTCTGAAGACCGGACCTAAACCATAATCCCAAGAGGATGTAACCAAGGAGGAAGGATGCAGAACATCCTTCACATGCCCCAGAACTTCACAGCCAAAAGGGGACTGGCCTTACCTTCTTTGCTGGCGTGCTGCGTGGCCTCCCAGTCCTCAGCGCTCTGCCTGGCCTCTAGGCCCACTGCATCATTCAGGAAGAACTCATGCCTGCAGTTTCGGTTCTCCAGACTCGCCATGCGCGGGAACTTCTTCCTTGACAGTCGTAGGTACTTCTGGTTTTTGCGTTGCTTCCGGAGAGAAAATGGTAGGACTGCACCCCCAGTCTTCTCAGGGAACTCTGCCTGCCCTGTCTTGGCCCCTGGCAGGCTACTGTCTCCTCCTCCAAACCTCCGTGCAAGAGAGAAGCAGAGCTTCTCCTTTCCCTTGTGGGCACTCCTCAAGTCCATGCCATACAGCCGCTGCCAAGACACCAACGCAGCAAGGGTCAGAGCAGACATCTGGTCATGCAGTCAGGGCTCCCCACTGGGAACCAGGAAAATATTCTTTGTTCAGTCTCTGAACATCTAGATGAGCTAGGATAAGGTGTGCTGCTTCTACAACACTGTTTGTCTCTCCTCTTCAACTGCCTTCTAAGCTCTTCCTAATATCTGCTTCCTAGGATTGGCTGCTTTGCTTGGCAACAGTCAAAGCACGCTGAAACTCCACTTCCAACCATGGGCTACCTTTCACTTGATGGAAAATCCAAGCTCAACATGAAATTAAAAGAACACACAAACCAGGTAACGTGCAACTACCCAGGCCCATACTTTATAAAATCCTAGTTCAGAGAGAAAAAGCTGTTGTTTTATTTTGTTTTGCTTTTTAAAAGACAAATTAGCTAGCTCTTCAGCTAACAGGTTAAAACTATCTGCCTAAACACTGATTTCATGTTGTCGTGTTAACTTGTGGCCTCCAGTGAGGTCCATGCAACAGCAAACAGACAGTTTCCACCTCACTGAGAGCAGAGGAGAAGCACAGCAGCTAAGGAGTTAGAAATACACAGAAGAGCAAGAGGCTACCTGCAGTAGGAGGCGCTTTGGTTTGGGGCCTCTTTTCCTGTACCCTGATGCACGGTCTCTCTCCTCCCTGTGAAAGAGGAATACAAATCAAACTGAGTACTAAATACCACAGCATAAAACCTAGTTGGGACCTCAACCTTTCGCAGCATAGCTCCCTCAATTTCCTTCACTAAAACCCAATGGTGACCAGTGTGAGCTTGGAAAACATCCCAGAATTGCTTCCCGTAGGAGTGAAAACCTTGCAATAGGGAAATTTCTCTGAGACAGCTAATCAAGGATGGGTTAGAGAAACTTCCCACCTCACGTCACTCCAGTCCAGCTCTGGACCTGATTAAAACCTGAATCTGATTGTTCTCTGGCTCAATGCTGCCTGTTCTTGGCCTCATTTCCTGAACAGTGCCAATCAAAGCTGCTTTAACCCTGTCTCGTCCATCTCAATCAACACCAGGGTATCAAGCAGGATTCATTTGTATACATCTCATCTTTGACTGAAGTAGGGACAACAGGGGCACTTTATGCATATAATGAAATAAAGACATTATTTCTTTTCCTGTGTCCAGGGAGAGAAAGAACATGTGCCCTTACTTTTCTTCATAAGCCACTACCAGGCGAGGGTCCAAGATATGATCCTCTGGCTCCCATGTGCTGTATCTGAAGAAAAACATAAGGAATAAAAAGTAAACAATATTTTAATGAAACATTCTCTCTGCAGGCCTGCTACCAGTGTGCTGCAGCCCTGGATACTGTCTTCACAAGGGTCGGTGGGGCCTGCCACAACATTGCGAGAGCTCTGAGGAATCCCAGCCATTCCCTCCCCAGCTTCCCACAGACACCACCTCCCCTTCCCAAAACAGGCAGGGCCAAGCATCAAGCAGCTCTTTGTACAAAAACAGGGAAGACTTTCCTCCCCAGGGCCCCTCCACACTGTGTGCAAAGCCTGTGCAGACACTCACAAACAGTTTTTAAGTCCATGCCTAAACAGGTCTCATCTGCAGCACTGCCTCAAATCCAACAAACCCCACGGAACAATGAGGCATGGTCTGATCCATCTTTCTGAAAAATAGGTCTCTCTTAATTTAGAGTGCTCAAAGAGTAAGTACGGTTTCTCACCTGCATTATTAATTACTTCTAATCACTGAAGCTGAAAGGATTCATTTAAGAGTTTAATTTTTTTCCACTGATGCTGTTCAACCAAACATGTTGAGATCTGGGCCCTGGGGCAAGCTGATGGCCACTTGCCAACGCCTCCTCCTCCCGCTCGGCTCCCCCTACAGGTTGCTCCTATCGAGAGGAGCTCATCAACACAAATACCCCACTGCACTGTGGGCAGGGCCACCCACGCTGCTCCGAATGGGCTTCATGCTCCCAAAGCAGCTTGGGAACAGTGTAATTCCCGGCCCCAGCTCCCCTCCTCGACAGCCAGACAGCTGCGACAGGAATCAGGTGCTCAGGAAAGGACTGAACCCACCTAGCAGGCAACTCCAAAACTGGTTCCCAAAGAGCACAGCTGCACCTAATACTAAGGAGAAGCAGCCAAAACACTCCCACTGTGGAAGCTGATGGAATCACAAGGTGGTCCTTGTGGCATGTTTACTTCTTAGGGGTCACGCTTGCCCAGAAAAGGCGGGTATCATGTCTCTACCATACAAACTTTTTTTGCAAGAAAGCAAATCTGAATCCTCAAATGCCTCAGAACATTAATTTTCCTGAAATGTGAGATCCAGGCCTGGAGGCAGAGCTCCTCCCAGACCCTGGGGAGGAGGACCAGAGAGTAGTCACATGCAGGTGCACAAGGGTGCATTTGTATCAGTGCCTTTCAACAGCAAGAAAGCATTTTAGGATGTTTACATTACTGGATGAAGCACAGGCTGCATGGGATACATGGGGTACACAGGGGAGGTGGTTTGGGAATGCTTTTCCCTTTTATCTCTCTATTAGAGAGAAGAAAGGTACTGTAATGCAGGAACATTACTGGAGGATGGGTCTAGAAATGAAAATACAATTCTTTTACAAAAGAGAGAAACAAAAATATGACATTCAGATATCCCAAGGTACACTGTGCATCAGAGAGTTAAGAGCAGACATGTCTTCATAACCAGCTGATCCCTCCCTCTCTCCCTCCCTCCTTTGCTCATGCCTCCTGCAGCAACCTGACTGTGAGCTGTCAAAGCCAAGATAATGTTTGAAAAAAGGAAGGTTTCCTCCCAGCTGCAGGGATTCTGGCACTCATCCTACAAATTTAAGAAAAATAACACCACAAGGGGGGAAAAAAGTCATCAGATTGCTTTTCATAGGCAGGAGAAGAAAAGGGATTCGCTTAAAAAAAACACCCTGGTGGGTGTTGCCTTTTTCTCTGCAGTTCAGATTCTGGCTTCGCTGCAGTGGCAAAACACTGCATATAAAAAAAACACGGCTGAGTTTGCCACGCGCGCGCGCACACGGAGCTTTATATATGGGTACACACAGCCCAGGCTGCAGCAAACTGCAGAGAGCAGGCACTCTGGAAAACACAGATCATATGATCTTCCTTCCCCCTCCTTCTACTCCTCCTCTTCCCCCTCCTTTTAACTCCAACACAAGTTGTAAACAAGCTTGTAGCTAGAATCAGATAGTCACTCCTCCATTCCCTGACTCCAGCAGCGCAATCCATAAATCTGAGATGCAGGGCACGAATAAGAATTTTTTATCAAGAAGAGGGGGAAAAAAGTGAAATATGAATTGCATGTGAAAGTAGTAAGCTACTGGCCTATCCTTATTCCCTTCCATGATACTTCCAATGGGAATGATGGGATAATAGGTGCAGAGACTACAAAGAGCAATGCAACAAGGTTCGTAATTAAGGAAGGGAATGATGTGGGATGAGGAAACAGACACAAAGATACAAACAGCTTGTGGTGCTGCATGCCATCACGGGCATATGTATGTTTAGAAACAAGGAACAGAGACTGCTAGTGGGATGAAAGTGACTTCAATGCTCTGAGCATCTTATGTTTAAGTAATTCAAACCACTGAGGGAACAATTAAAGTGGAGGTGGGCAGGAGTAAGTTAAAAAAACCCCAGCAGTCTTCAGATTTGGAGTTTGGCGGAAGAGGGAAGATGCATGGACATGCCATACATCAAAATAAGAGAACTTTGACATCACCTTGCTCCTGGGAGAGCTGTGCTTTAAATTCCCCAAAGTGTTTCCATCTCCCTCGGAGTTCCAAGGCACAGAACAAGGAAAGGCAGCAGTTAAGAACAGGGCCTGCTCTGTCCAAGAAACATTACGCCATGCCTCAGCCCACCTTCTTGGCAAGGGACTTTACAAGAGAAGGACTTCAATGCGTTTGTTGAAAGGAGAATGGGATAAACATCGGTATTCTGGCCAAGAGGGGATGAGGCCTCGCAGGCTCCAAATACATTTCCCACCCTCTATCAGTGATTAAGTAAGACTTGGCTATTAAAGGCTGAAGCAGTCCAAGAAGTGACCCACACTACATGGCAGCTGGTGCTCAACAAGTGCACAAGGTTACACTGTGACAGCAGAACACTCAAGAATAAAGTCACCCTCTCCCACCACCACCAGAGAGGGGAAGCTGCTTATTTTCACACACGGCCTATAATCGTAAGGATTAGGCACGACAATTAGGCACCCAAGAACACATTTCAGCTTCTTGGACACCAGGTACAGCCAGTCAGAACCATCCTGGCGGGCCCCGCTGTGCGGCTGCGAGGATGAACCTGTAACAAGCAGCTCCCTTTGCTTAGCAACACGCAGAGCAACCACGTGTGTAACACTGCTGTACCCACGCACATTGTGTATGTACACACACAGGCACAAACAGAAAAGCAAAGACAGGGCCCCATATGGGTTGGCCAGGAGGCTGTTCTACTAGACTGCTAGCTGACATAGTAATATTCTCCAGCTACCTAATCCTTTTAATCTCAAAGCATTTTACAGACTGCTTAAGCACAGAGCAGTCGCTCTTCTTCAGAAGCAGCTGCATTTTAATGAGAGAAGTGTCTGTAAACAGTGCACAGCAATGCTGAAAAAAACCCCAAACTCTTCTTCCTTTTTGCAATGTAGCAACCAAAGCAAAAGCTGAAAAGGCATTCAGAATAACAGGAGGTTTCAGACAAGGAAATGAAGGCATGGCGGCAATTTTCAAGGGACAAAGATCACTTGCATTTGGCTACAATCAATAAATCTGAAACATTGCCCCTTTCCGTTGGTGAACTGCAGAGGGGAAGCAGTAGGAGAGGAAGACAAGACCAACAACACGTTTTCTATTTTAAAAGACTGCAGACAGCTCTAAAAATAAAGTGGGGTCCTCTTGGTGCTGACTCAGAAAAGCAGGAGCCATTCCAAGTTCAGAAGAATCTGGGTTCTTTGTTGAACTCATAATGAATTTAAAAACATTTGTATCTAGAAAGTATCTCAATGAAATATTTCAGTGGTGGCAAAAACCAGTCAGAATAGACTGGCACGCAGTTTGTATTCCTTAGCTGCCAATTCACAAACAGATTTGGGTTTGGTTTGTGGCTCTTTGGTTTTGTTTATTGTTGTTGAAATGAGGGACAAGCCATTACCCATTATGAATGAAATGCTCAATTGCAGAGACACAGCGCAAGCTATTATGGAATATTAAAGAAAAAACAGGCAAGTAAACACAACTTACTTTGGAGGCCATCCTTTCCACTTCACCAGGTATTCTACTTTACCCTGAGGGTGGAAAAAGGCAGAAGAAAACAGGTCAACTACGGAACCAAATATGGGCTACAGTACGAGATGCAACCAATCAACAGGACTGAACTCCACAACCAAAGAGCTTGTTTCCTATCACTTTATTTTCAAAACATAGCCACTTCCTCATTCAACTACACTTGCTATACCTTTTTCTCCAAAAAATGGGCACATGGGGGTGTTTAAGCATGCTTGTACTACCATCAGCTTGGAGCATAGCTTTGCAGAAGGCTTGCAGACAGAACACTAAAAGCCAACCAGAGAGCAAGACCGAACCATTCACACATTCACAGGCAAACCTACAAGAAGTCAGCACACATAAATGCAGGAAGGAGATGTATGCCAGGAGCAAATGTCAGATGAAATTTTTTTTTTAAGCAGAGGGAAGAAACACAGTATTTCAGAACCTATGAAGCATCTCTGGCATGTTCCTTTCCATTTGCCACACGCTCTACTCAAACACTGTTCCATCCATCACAGGCAGTCATCCTTTTGACCCAAGCAATCAGCAGCTCACAGCTGAAGTTCAGAGCTATCCTTTTTTTTTTTCATTTTAAGTACAAGGTTAAAAAAAAAAAACAACAAGTGTAGTGATTGGAAACTGTATTCAAGGGCTATGCAAGCAACGTGAACAACTATAAAAATATTTAATGTGATCCTGAGGGGTTTGTTAAGCACTTCCTAAAGCATGGCAAAGGCCTTTGTGCATGTGGACGACCACTCTCCAAGAACCACTGCTGCAGCCACAGACACCTTTACAGGAGAGCAAAGCAAGGAAAGCACGGGTACACGAGGCAGAGAACCGGTTTCATTTTCTTCTTGGGGGGCTCATCAGCTTCCCAAGGTTGGAAAACACTGCCCTATAAGGAACTTTCCACCGGAGGATCTCTACACACTGCATGCTTACACGTTAATCCTTGCAACACTCGGCGGGGACGGGAGCGCTTCCACGGCTGGGGAAACTGAGTCACGAGAGCCTTCCCAAACCTCCTCCGGTTTGGGCTCTCCCGTTTGGTATCACCAGCACTCATCCCGCAGACAGGCTGGACGCCAGCAGCGACAATCCCCCCCCTCCTCCCCGCACCGCCTCACGGGCAACAC
>VZRR01000626.1:18186-60413 GCA_013398015.1 Oreocharis arfaki | reverse complement strand
GGAGGTGGCACCAGTGACACACTCTGGTCCCACCAACTTGACCCATTCTGCAAACCCAACTCAAACACCTTGGAGAGCACGAGTGCCCTGCAGCACTTCAGCTTTGGTCAGCTCCAGGTGAAGCCTGCAGGCTCCCACCCTCTCTCAGCCCCTCCAGTTTTAGCTGAACCTTGTGATGTGCTCACAATTTTGGGTCAGCAATCAGTGTCTGATTGCCAGGTGGCAACAAAGCCCTTTATACACCAGCCACAAAGAAATATCTAGTGTAACTCAGTAGAACTAGCACAGAATTGAGGGAAAAGGTTGCTGCCTTTTCTCACAAAAGAACCATCCCACCATTTCCCTGCCCACGAAGGGGAAGGTGAGGCTGCTGAAGGCACTTCTTGACTGGAAATGCAGAAGAATGTGATACCAGCCATGTATAGGATGGACAGGTGCCAAATGAGCAAGTCTGGTGTCAAAGGCCTACACATCTCACTTCCTTTCTCAGGTCTAGAAAGATCAGGTGAGCTCAGTGAAGGACTAAACTACTGATGTGCCTCCCTCCTAAATCCACTCATTTATGTCCCAATGGCACTTAATAGGACACCTGTGGCATTTCACTTACGACAAGGAAAATATTAGAAAATGTTAACAGCCTTGGATGATCTCTTTCTAATGAGAAAAGATCCTTATAAATGATAAGGGGGTAATTTTAAACTAAGAGGATGCAGGCCAGGAGGATTCTCCTGTCACCTCACACTGCAATTCACGAAGTCTTTCAGGAGAAATTTTTACCCAGCCACCTGTCAAGTTACAGGAATAACCAGCACTTCATCCCTCACACAGTCCCTGTATCCATATCCCACAACCATTTCCCATTCTGCTGCTTTATTAATCCCTAGGAGCACATCAAGAACTTGCCTTGGATCCCTTCCCGAAGGAAGATGCTGGCTGCCAAGAGGATCCCCACACATATGGGGCTGCAGTCCCCCTCACACTCCTGTTCCCACATGTCCCCTGAATCCAAAAACCAGGAAAAAAGTGGTCAGATTCTGCTGAGGTTCCTCTGCTCAGCTGCACTTGTTGGAGTTAGAATTACAGATTTATTTAAAAAGCACCTACAGTGGAATTTAAATTCAATTTCTTCTGGCAGCAAAGTTAATGGGGGATTTTTTTTCCCCTCACAGAGCTGTAGGTTTCTTACCCTCAACAGTCAGCAAACATGAGACAGGTTGCCAGGTAAATTGTTTTCCCACACATTCAGCTCTCCCTCTGTCTCACATTCTCACAGACTTCAGGCTCCAGGAGAGGAGAGGGTAGAATTCTTTAGCAGATTCCTTTTGGGGCACTTTGAACCTTTCAAAACATTAATCCCATTTTATTGTCACCAAATCTACTGTAAAAATTATATAAGGACATCACATAGATGGATATTATGTAACTCCAGCCATGGGCAGTCTCTTTTCTCTTACTGTGAAAAGCAAAGTGGAGATTTTTCTGATCCTAATTTCACTAAAATTTCTTTTTTTTAGTCCAGAACTAACATTAGACTATTCTACAATTACTCAAAGACACACATACACAAGGCTCATAATTAATTCCATTGGTTCCTCGTCATCAAAAATTCTGAAGAGAGCAACACAAGACTTGAAAAGGTTTCAGTGATTTCTTAAGGACATTTCAGTATAAGATATTTTCTGACTAAATCTATCATATTTGGGACCAGCTGAAAGAGTTTTCCTTGCACCACTAGGTCTTTTGAGATTTCAAAAATCCTGTCATTCCTCTGCCAAATATGGGGCAGCAATTTTAAGAACAACTCGTCAAACAAAGAAAAAAGTTGACTTGGCTCCCCTTGTGTAACTTCCGAGTTATAAGAATAGATATTTTTCTTAATTTTATTGGGTTTTTTTCTTTTTAGTTACTGCTTGAAACTTTTTTCAAGGGGAAAAATGCAAAATAGTCACTAAAAATGAAGTTTTATAGATCAAAATTATAAAATACTATTTTGTATTTGCCCAGGGTAGCTGTGGGAACACTTCCATCCCTGGAAATGTTCAAGGCCAGGCTGGAAGGGGTTCTGAGCAACCTGGTCTGGTGGAAGGTGTCCTTGCCCATGGCAGGAGGTTGAAACTGGATCTCTAAGATTCCCTCCCAACCCAGATAATCCTGGGATTCCGTGATAAATATGGTACTGACCATTTGGAAAGCTTTTTCCAAACCATTCACAGCCAGGCTACTCATTGTCACCGTATCTGCTTTCTACTGAGTTCGGAATATTTGGGGAAAAAACCCGCCAGAATTCCAAAATAAACAGAAATGTAAAAGGAAATAAGAGCTTTTCAGTTAATTGCCGACAAGCTCTATTTGAAACATCCAAATCCCAACATCTGAATGTTTTCTGCATCACCTCCCATCAGTATCCTGCAGCCAAACCTGCCCATTTCAACGGTGCTACAAGGAGAGTATTTCCACGAGAGTCATTTGAACTATGGGATGTAGAGAAACCAGGCCAAAAAATGCCAAAAAAAATGGGATGTAAACGACCAAGGCAGTAGAAGATAACTCTGAGTTGAAACTTTTTCAAAAAGGTGTCAGGAAAATAAGTTTGCTTCAGGAGTCTTTATGAATACTGGGAATAATCTGTCCCCCAGACCCGGGTGGAATCCAGCACAAACCCATGTCCAGCACTCACTCTAAATTGAGGAAATGCACTTTGCTGCTGATTCAGCTGAAACTGAGGCTGCCCAGTTGGTGCCTTGTCCAGTGGGAAGAAGGGAATGGTTATTCCAGGCTGAGAGTGAAAACGTGAGGGGATATCGCCCGTTCGCTGCCTCGTTGCAGAGCAGATGATTTTAATAAAATGCACCCAGCGCTCCAGCACGCTGCCAGGTCCCAAGCTGAAGATTTGGAAGTACCTGTCTAATGACTGAAGACAGAAATGAATTCACAAGTTCTGTGCCCAGCAGTGCAACAAAAAAAAACACCACCTAGTGTGGATGGCTGACAAAAATACTCCCTTACCCCCTTTGCAACAAACGGGGAGTGAAGAACTTTCCTCCCCCTGTTCGTTGCCTGAATGTGAAATGACAGTGGAGGATTTTTGCTGCCACGCTCCAGGCAGATTTCAAAGAGAAAGTCTGTGTGTTCCCCTTGGGAAAAAATGCACAGTTTCCAGGCCAGGAGAGTCTGGGAGCAGGGCACACACGCACAAGGTTGGAAAACAAGATCCGAGTGAAATGCAAAGTGTGGAGAAGACGGAGGGGAGAGCTTGAAGGAGAACCTGTGAAAATAGGGAAAATACTTCTGCTTTATGGCTGTGTGACAGCTGCTTTCCTTCCCCTCGTGACTGCAGCAGGCTGGAAGTGGTGCAGGAGGAATTCTGGACCCCAGGAGCTGGCAAGAGTCCCCAGGTCTTTGCAACACAAAGGGAAAGGAGCAGGTCATTAAACATCGTTCAAAATTGCCAGGAATGCAAAGGAAATCATTTTTGTTTTGTGTTTGGTGTCCTGGAAGGTGTACAGCTCCAGATCAGAGACAGGGTGCAGGAGATGAGCAAAATCCTGGGATACTGGTGCCTGGTGTGAGAAAATACATGGCACCAGAACAAGGGGAGCAGGGAATGGAGGCAGACTTTTAAACATCTCCTGGGACATCAGGGCCACTTCAAATCTTTTGGTGTATCCCATATCTGTAGCACAGCTAAATATCATCAATTTGCAATGACTGGACACAGTTTTGAGGGGATCCTATCGATATTTGCATGTAAAGCCAACAAATAAATAAATAAATCCACTGATTGGGTGGGGCGGGGGGAAGGTTTTATTAACAATTCCTGGGGCATATTTCCTTAAGAAAAAAGGTTTATGCAATTATACAAACTGCCTGTCTTGTCCTTCTGTCCAATCGTTTTTGAACCTTTCACATGAGATCAGCGTATTTGGAGGCACTGGGCAGGCAAAGTGGGCATCTGTGCTGGTGGGATATCTTGTGTCCCCTGCTGCAGGAGCAGGGAATTCCAGGAGTCTGTACCACAGACAGGCTGTTTAAATCAGGTTAGACTCCACTACCATCAAAACTCCCCTGAACACCGTCACACCAAGCGTGCAGAGAGTCTCTTGTCAGCTCTCCACCCACCTGTACCTGCCCAGAGCTCTGCCAGGGTTTTGCCAGAATAAATCCAGCATAAATCTATCATTGCAGCCTAAACCAGGAACACAGAAAAAAATCCCTGATGTTATTTCGGGCACTTGGAGCTGAAAAATGACAAGAAATTTGACATTTGATTCTTTATGCTCTGTCTTTACAATACAAGAAGAAATACGTCAGTGAATAACCACAGAGCTGCAACAATCAAATGCTGCAAGTTTTACGATGGCCATAAGAAAGGAGGAGGGGATTGAGAGCATTTTGGGGGTGCTCTGAAGTGACCGAGTTGCTGCTGCAGAATTCCTTGCAGGCATTTTGTGCTCAGGGTTTGCCACCCTCCTGCTTTTTTCCAGACCACATTCGCCAGCAGGACAAACCACATCAATCAGCTTTTGCAAGAAGAGATGATCTGTGCCTGACACCTGAATGACATAGAGCCCCAAAATACACAATTACACTATTTATCAGCACATAATTACCTCAGCAGCTCCTCAAAGTAACTGGCGGCCTCTTGTCTCAGTGAAATTGTTATTATCTCCTATTTGCATCTCCATAATATTTTATTGAACAAGGTTTCCAGCAGAGATGTCCTGTTGAGCAGGTGTGAGCTGAAGCTTTTGCTTCCCAGAGCCTGAGCCAGAGGGGAGAGGTGCTGGGCTTTGACTCATTTACCCAAGGGAGGGTACAAACTTGCAGCTCCCCAGGGAGTTGTTTTCCTGCCAGCCCACAATCTGTGTTAATTTCTTTAAGTGTGATATAAAAACTACAGCAAATATGTAATATCTGCTGGAGCAATGGTAGGAATAAACAGGAGACCTGCTGGAATTTACAAATCGTCTGTGACAAGTGAGCACAGCACCATGTTTCATGGAAACAGTGAATTGGACACTTGCCTGATTCAGCAAAGAAGCTGTCGTTATAATTTGCATTTCACTTAACTTTTATCTGTCCCCTAGTTTTATTTCCAAGAACCTGGCTTTCATTAGACTGGGGTTGTTTTTTTTTCACCCTCTCCAAACTTCACTTCCCTTGAAATAATTTTTTAACTAGATTTTTTTTTTATTTACCGGTTGTCAAGCGTAGAAACTAATTTGATTCATCATCAAACATAATCATGATCCAGAACAGAGCTGAAGGATTCAATCAGTAGTGAAAGCTGACCAGCCAGTCTTCAATTCACATCAAAAAAAAAAGAGATGAAACTTTCCAGTCTACTGAAAGTAGAGCTGGCATTTGGGCATGAAAGGCACACAAGGAAGGGCCTATTTTTAAAAGGAATTATCACGAGTCCAAAGCTTTAAAAAATTAAATATTGCTCGTGAAAGTCAAATCCACAGGGAAAAAAACCCAAGCCCTCGATGTATTCCACCTGGGAATCCTGGAGAGGAAGTGAGAGTGGTGGGCAGGGGCAAATGTTTTGAGCATGACTGCATCTATTGGCCAAACTCTCTTCATACAGGTGGCCTCTGTCTCCACATTTCTCCATGATTAGGGTCAAATGCCATTGGGTGCAGTCACTGGGCTGCATATGCCAGGGGTATTCATCTCAAGTGAATGCCTGGTAAAGTTTTGCAGCTGCTTTTCATTGCTGGAATGTTGGCAGAGATGGTCTGTTGATGTTCTGTTTACTCCCAGATTTATTTATTTGCACTGAGCAGTGCAAAGAGGCGTTTTTTGTAACACTTGGGCACCTCTGAAACCCCAGAGAGCCCTGGTGGGCTCTGGTTCAATGGAACTGCTTAGAGGAAGAGATCATGGAATCACTGAGTGGTTTGGGTTGGAAGGGGCCTTAAAAATCTCATTCCACCCCTGCCATGGGCAGGGACACCTTCCACTGTCCCAGGCTGCTCCAAGCCCCAATGTCCAACCTGGCCTTGGGCACTGCCAGGGATCCAGGGGCAGCCACAGCTGCTCTGGGCACCCTGTGCCAGGGCCTGCCCACCCTCCCAGGGAAAAAGTTTTTCCTAATAACCCATCTATCCTTACTCTCTATTAGTTTGAGGCCATTCCCTGTGTCCTGTCACTCCAGGGCCTTGTGAATATTTTGTTTCCATCTTTCTTCTCATCTCCTTTAAGTACTGCAAGGCCACAGTGAGGTCACCCCAGAGCTTCTCCTCTCCAGGCTGAACAATCCCAGCTCTCGCAGCCTTTCCTCCCAGCAGAGCTGCTCCATCCCTCTGCTCATCCTGGTGCCTCCTCTGGCCTCTCTGCAGCAGCTCCACGTCCTCCCTGTGCTGGGCCCCAGGGCTGGGGCAGCTCTGCAGGTGGGGTCTCACCTGAGGGGGGCACAGGGGCACGATCCCAATCCCTTTCCTGCTGCCCACGCTGGGGCATCAGCCCAGGGCTCAGGGGATTCTATGCTGGGTCAGGCCCTGCTCTTTTCCTCCAAATCCTTTTCCCAGGGCTGCTCCATCTGCTCATCCCAGCCTGGATTGATCCCAAGGATTGCCCCAACCCAGGTGCAGCACCAGCCCTTGGTGGTGTCAAACCTCACGAGATTCCCATGGGACACTTCTGGAGCTTGTCCAGGTCCCTCTGGCTGCCCCCGTGGTTCAGATGAGACATTTCACCTCAACCGTCCACAGTTCCACATCTCCTGTCGGGAACGGAGCAGCTTTGGCAGGAATTGTTTGGGAGAGAAGAGAACCAGCTTTGTGATTCCACTTCATATTGTTTAAAAAGTGGCTGTTATAAAAATTCCAGTGCCTGCTGCAGACTCCTCGCTGTGCAGCAGGGAATTCAGTCCTTGGCAACGGGGATGGGGGATACAGTTGGGACTGATTAGAAGTGGTTGAAAGGTTTCTTATTTGTTCCTAGAAAATCACTGTGGATTAGAGCAGCAAATGAGAAAGAAAAATTAAAAAAATAAAACTAAACCCCGCCCAGAAAACCAAAACCAGGCTTCAGAAAAATCCTAAAAATGGCCGTGTTTTGTATGAAGAGGGACTTTGTTTAATCAAAAATGAAAACTCTTGGTGGTTTAATATCCTAAAATTAAATATTGGGCTTCATGAAATTGCAACTAAAGAAAAATGACAGCAATATTTTTACTACAGCAAGTGGAAAAAACAGAGAGAGCCGACACTCTCAAAAAGTATTTGCATAGTGCAATTTCTTCAATTCACCGAGTCTTAAGGAGAAAATAGGAAAAAAAATCTAATGAAAACCAAATAATAAATCTGGGCCTAGATGGTGGACAAGGCTATTACACCATGTCTGGATGAATCCCTGCAGGAAAAATGCGTCTGTGACAGAGGAATTTGCTTGGGACAAATTGCAACACAGGAGAGAATTAGGAGTAATGTGGGCCAGGATTTTAATCAAATAAATAAAGTGTGTAAAAATGGCTGTAAAATCCATTCTACATGAGCCTGATACAAAACCAGTTTTGATCACTGGAAAGGGAACAGAGGATTTTGTGCCAGGGGACAGGATGCCAGGATGGGGGTTTGAAACAGTATTAATCCTAAATTTGGGTTACATTCCTTTTTCAGATCCTTTGCCCACACTGTAACTCAGATGTCCCCTCTTTAAAATACACATTATCATTGCTGAAATCTACTTTTCTCTTTCAGGTGAGGACACTTGTGAGCTGTGCTGGGACACCAAAGCACTGCACAAGAGGGACACAATAAAAGACATACAGACTCCTTGTCTTCCACAGGCCTTTCACAGATGTGAGAAGGTGAATTCCCAGAGTTTGTCCAAAAATAAAGTGACTCTTTCATGATCTGAAGGGCAGGGTTCATCCAGAAGCATATTTTACAGACTCTCCTTGGATCAGAGAGCTTTGCAAGTTATCATTTCCCTTTCCTACATCTTGCAGAAACAGTTGGTGACAAGAATTGATAATAAATTGGGCCAACATCCATTCGCCTCGTTAAAATGATGTAACAGCATTTTATGCCACTTTAATAGGAAAACATTAAGGCAACAGCAAGTTTTATAGAACATTAATTTTTCTGGAGTAGGAAGCAATTCTGGCTTTGTTGCATAATGCTTAAATGGGTAATGTGGGAAAAACTTCATCAGTACCAGACTTAATGAGAGAGCTGATGCTTTCCTAGTGCCTCTCATATTTCCCAAACTTGCTGCCTGTCAGCCCTTCAGGTTTCCATGTTTAGCAGCAATTTTATCCCATTGTGATAGGACACTTTCTTTCAGGTACTCGTATCTATCTCTCAGTCACTCTCCTTTTTTCCCCTCTGTGTCTTCCTCCACACTCAAAACAGGACATTGGGTTCCAACTTTGACGTGGTTACATCAGCCACTGAATCAGTTGTTACAACTCACACGCTGCTGCCTGAAGCCCTTGGTGTTTAACTCTTCCTAAGTGAAAAAATAACATGTTCCTATTAAAAAAGGGCGTGAGGAAAATACTGAGGTTGCAAAACGAGTCCTCATGTGCAAGGAAACAGCGGAGCTGCTGTTTTCCACGTAATCTCAATTAAACCTTTCTGTGTGCATGGGTGATGATAATTACCCTGGCCAGATATTCCTTTCTTCCCCAGGGAATCCCTATTTCACTCCACGTGCAAAGAGAAGGACAGTTATTCATAAGGGCTGCTCTGTGATTTGTTTTCACTCCTGTAATTCAGTCTGTGGCCCAGCCCACCCTGCAAAATCATGACTGAAGACTGAACTGTTGCCTTTCTTACTGGTTTATGTGTGGGGCTCGTGGCAGGTGTATGGAAGTGTTCCTCCACCAGGAAAAAACAGCATTCAAAGCACTCCAGTGAGACCGAGCATTGGTTTTGCTTTACACAGGGACATCTGGAACAAATAATTGCTTGGAGGGTTTTTTCTCTGTCCTCTGCCAAAACAGGCAGCAGATATGACAAGTAAAACTTTTAGTAGCCTAACATTAGTCAAGATTTACTGATCTGGCCACACCACGGTGTTAATTCTGTGATAAACACAGGGAAAAGTAGCAGCTCTCCTGGGCAACCTTTTACAAAAAGAGGAAAAACCTCTCTTCAGACTGTCCCCATTCTCATTCAACGCTCAGCTCTCAATTTGTCTGCCAGACAAGTGTCCCCTTGCTATGGTGCCCCTTGTGAGCCACCCCATCCATGATCAGGATCGCTGGTGCGTCAGGAGCTGATTCTGCCACCGTGCCTGCTCACAGTCTGCTCAGTCACTGCCAAACCCTCAGAACTCTAAAATTGGTCAAATATAAATTAAGATGTGAAATTCCAGGTCCCAGCTGCAGCACCAGTAATACCTGAGGATGTCAATCACCAGGACAGCCCTGCAGATCTGCCAAGGCATTTCCTTTCATCATGGTCCCCACTAAAGCATTTAATCCACCCTCTTTAAATCCACTTACTTAATGTTGTAGTTTAGAGGACAGTGACACTTAGCTGCTGTCACAAATTCCTTTCAAACTCTTGCCCTGGAATAACTGGGTGGGGAGGATTTCGAGCTGCCACCAGCAAGAGCTGAGGTGGTGCCTGTGCCCCACAGAGTCAAAACACAGCAGAGGGATGAGGGACAGCAGTTAAATGCAGGGTTCTGTCTCTAAGAATGACAGACTTCCACCCTTTTCACAGAAGCATTTAGGTTGGGGAAGATCTCCAAGGTCATCAAGTCCAACCTTATCCCCATCTCTACATCAAATGATAAGATCAAGCCTTTTTCTCAGCCTTGCAAGAGGGCAGATCCCTCCAAAACCTGTGGCAGCATTTCCAATGCTTTGTAGATCAACAAGTCTGGCATTTGAGCAGGGAGAAGGAAAAAAAAAATGACATTATCATGAATTACTCAGGTAGAGCTTTACAGATGCTGCCTTCACTTGCTATCATTTACTTTTTGGCTGAAATCCACTGTTGTGCAACTCGCTGTGAAAATCCTGGGTACTTCTGGAGCATGTAAGCCCGGAGGGTAACTGGGGAGGAGACGTTGTACTTGTACTTTACACAACAGCAAATGTCATCCCATGGGCATTGGCTGCTGTGCCTCGAATGTTCAAAACAGATGGCAGCAGAACCCTTTTTCTAACAGTCTTCTCTGGATTTCAGCGGAAGGGCAAAAATATTATATCCCTTTGGCTCAGAGTGCTGACAAACAGCAGAAACGCTTCTTCTAATTATTCACCACTCTCCTTGTTATCATAATCCTGATTTTAAATGAGGACTGTAGTCAGGTGACACAGACCTTTGAATGTACTCTTCACAAGGAAAAATTCATCCTTTTTTTCCTGTCGCCGCTCTTATGGCTGGCGTTTTCTGCAGCAGACCCAGTGCAAAAGGTTGGAAAACACATGGAATGTAAACCCTCATATCTGAATGAAAGTGATAGATTAACAAGTGCTGGATAGGTTCTATCTGGTTTCTGTTTTAGAATCAAGGTATCTATAAGGTATATAAGATATTTACCTATATATCTGTACTATCCATGATAATACAAATGTGGTTTCAGAGCAGGAAAGGCCTCAGCAACAAAGGAAACTATATATATATATAAAATATAACAACTCAAGCTGAAGCTGAGGCCTCGTTTTACAGCTCACTCAACATCAGGAAAACAAGGATTTGGTTGATTTGGGAAGAGGAGGGACAGAGCACACAAAGTCCAGCACAGAGCAGTGAACAAAGGGCCTACATTGAGTGGAAAATCTGACAAGTCTGGCAAATCTGAGTAGATTTCCATGTGCTCTCCACTGCAATGAGATGCCTGCGTGCTGGAGGGCTGATGGATCACTGGCACTTGTAGGAGGTGCGTGACTGCAGAACCTGTGTAGCTGATCACTTAAAATACATCACTTAACAAGTCCTTGATATTTCTCTATGCTTGGCATAGATACAGGATAGATACAGCGATCCCTGGCCCATCCTCTCTGCCTCGTGGAGCAGTGGCTTTGCTCATTTTCAGCTGCTACAAACTACAGCCTGTTAAACTCAGAGCAAGAAGACAAAAATTCGCTTTCTGTGAAACTCTGTTTTTCCTCTCTGACCTTCATGCATTGCAGTGAGGCCATCAGAGCACACTTATCTTTAAGAATATGAGGAATCAGAGTCATGTCAACTCACCTATTCCAGGGATCTTCCCTGTGTTTGTACTGCACGGAGCAGCGTGAGCAACTTCAGGTTTCAGACAGAGAAGGGCTTGAAATTCTCTCCATAATTTTCTCTACATCCACCCAGCATAAAAGAAACAGAAATGTCTTTTAAGTCCTAAGATGAAAACATAAAATCTTTCCTCCTCTGTTGGGCCAGGAGTGTATTCAAAGTGCTTCTTGCACCTGAAGGACACATGATACAGTTTTACCTACAACTTCTGAGATTCTCTTTCAATTAATCATAGAAGTGTTCCAGCAGCCAAAGGTGAATTTATTCTTTTTCCTTCTGATATCTAGATCCATGAGCGTTTCCTTAAGGGGGATTTCTTATAAAATGGTGCAAATCTCCATGTTCAAACCATGGAGCAAAAACCTTTTGGCAGGAAGAAAGTTAAATACAGAGGTGTGGAGAGGGGCAGTGCAGGGGTGAGTGCTCCTGGTCTGAATGAATCTGTGCCAGAGCTGCTGCACAGTTCCTGTGCAATCCCCTTCTCCCCTCACTTATCTTCCCTATAAAACAAGGACAAAACTTGGCTCAAGTGGACAGGAACAGAAAAAGCCATTCTTGTTCCACAGTCCAGGAAAGAAGGGAAACGCTTCACACCAATCTATGAGGGGAGGGATTTTCCCTTTCCTTTGCAGAGGAAGGCAGGAGAGCTGTTCCTTCCCTCCCACCCTCTCCTACCTGCCCCTCTGAGCACTACAACATATTTACAGGCAGTAAATGTTCTGCAAGGCTTAGGTAGGGAATATTTGCACAATATTTGGCTCGTGGGAAGCGCCGTGCAGGAATTATCATCGTGTGGCAAAGCTGACTGCAAATGTTACCCACAGCGAGTGGCACAAACCAAAAACTCCAGGATGGGATGTGACTCACACGCCTGTAATGACAGCCCTGGAAATTCTGCTGCTTTCAAACACCAGCATGAGATACCAGATCAAGATTAATAACTGCAGCCCCGTTGTAGTGAGGACAGAAACTCAGAGCGACTCGTGTGCGCAAGTGGAGCAATCAAGAGTCAGCACCGCCACAGATGTCCCCAAAATAATCCCAAATCACTGAGATTTTGTGATCACTTCCCACCAAGCATAAACAATTCACAGAGTTAAAACAAATGTTGCACAAACAAACAAATGTTGAGGTTTTTTGGTTTGGTTTTTTTTTTTTAGGATGTAATGATGGGTTGTTCACAAACACATTCAGGCTGTGCTAGAGGATACTGGCTGAGAATATCAAATAAGTTGCTTATTTACATAAAGAGACATTTTTAGCTTGAATTTTAAACCCATTCAAGTCCGTGACAGCTGCCAATTTTAGAAAGAGTCCAGTCAGACCTTGCCAGAGAAACAAATATTGCCCTGCCCGGGACACCAAGAAACAATAAGAATTTGAAATGCATCTGCTGCTCTCCTTTTCTCTTCCACGTGCCTTGCAGGCAGGAAAGGAAAGGTAATTTGAGTTTACTCAACCAGCTTTCATTGAAAAAGCCACGCTTGCATAAATCACATCCTGTTTTCAGGGGAAACACAAAGCACACACGAGTTGCCATCCTGTCCCAGCTGTTGTATGAAGAGCTCTTGCCCTGTGATAACCTGGTTCTCTGTGCCCTCTATGAATAAACCACACCTGAGCTTAGTGTGGTGTAAAATCTCTCTTCAGCTCCTCCACCTTTGCTCAAATGCAGTTATTTAATATAAACAGGAAGGGTGTTCCTATGTAAAACATAAAGGTGAGTTTGGAGGAGCTGGGGTTGGGTCTGTAAGCAGGAATCACAACCCAGCACCTGCACAGAATGTTGCAGCAGACAATTTGTGTTTCACAACAAAGAAAGAAAGATGATCTTTGTGGCCCTTTATGGAAAACCTTCAGTGTCCCCACATTGCCATCACGAATTGATGGTGAAAATAAGAGATGTTTGTTTATTTTGCTCACTATCATTGTCTGCTGCTGCTTCAGGATAAATGGAGAATTAAATCCCAAGGGGCCTTATAATTTTCCAGCATGGAGCCATCTGAGTGACTTCTTGTACTTCTCTTAACCAACACTAACGCTTTTTTTTTTGGTGAGTCTGTCTTACAGCATCTACCCACTGTCTTGAAAAATATGCTTCAAAAAATCATTTTGCTTCTGTTATTTGGCTTTGGGGTGATCTCACTGTGGCCTTCCAATACCTGAAGGAGCTGACAAGAAACATGGAGAGAGAAAATTTATAAGGGATGGAGGGACAGGACAAGGGGGAATGGCTTCAAACTGGCAGAGAGTTGAGTTAGATGGGATATTGGGCAGGAATTGTTCCCTGGGAGGGTGGGCAGGCCCTGGCACAGGGTGCCCAGAGCAGCTGTGGCTGCCCCTGGATCCCTGGCAGTGCCCAAGGCCAGGTTGGACATTGGGGCTTGGAGCAGCCTGGGACAGTGGAAGGTGTCCCTGCCCATGGCAGGGGTGGCACTGGATGGGCTTTAAATTCCCTTGCAACACAAACCATTCTGTGATTTTATGATTCAGAGAGAAGTTCGAGACAAAACCCTCCAAAATGTAATTTCTCTCTCCACAGTGATGGAAGATGGGTCTAGGAAGCAAGCATGGACTCATCATGAACGTGAGCAGGAACAGGTGAACCAGCTGGCACTATTATAATTAAAACTTTCCGGACACAAAATTACCTGAAGAATTATCTCTTCATAGAATTGCTACATTTCCCCTAGGACAGAATGCCTCCAAATGAGGTTCTGTAGGTTTTGGGGATGCATTTTGAGTGTGCAATGGTGAGGGCAAAGCTCACTTTGTGTACTGCTGGGTAAAACATCATTTGATTGGACACCTCGGTGCTGAGATAAGCCCCAGATTTAGGATTTAGCCTGCATTTCCAAACAAACATGCAAAATAGTCCTTTTATAGCTTTATTTTGATAAGGCTTCGCTCTCCTAATCAGTCGCATTGTTGGAGTGGCACTTAAAAGGAACTGGAGCTGGCAATCTAACAATAGCAAGACCCAGATAGGTCATTGAATCACCAACTTTCTGTGAGTCACCCTCAGAACAGCATAAATTACCTAAGGTAATGTTTGTTAAACGATTTTCTTTTGACAGGGAGACATATGCTGCACTGCTGGTTCATTAGGAGGTGTTTTAATTGTTAGACTTTAGTCTGGCGTTCTGCACATTGCCTTTTCCAGCTCATGCTCTGTTGAATCAGCTGAACAGAGTAGCAGGACTCCCAGCCATCAGCTCGTGGCCCAGGGGCTAGTTATTTCTGAAATAAATCCTGTCTCCAGTCTTCTAATCCTGTGCACAGACACAGGTCTCTTTGTTTTCCTCCCTGCACTCAGAGCTGGGGAATAAAAACTGCTATATTTAGTTTGGAGGATGGTTTTCCATAGGAGCGAGACAAGAGGTGCAACAGTTTTCAAACTAATTTCTTTTTTTTTTTTTTTTAATTGGGTTGGATGGAAAGCTACATTGATTTTGAGCTGTTTTAACTGTAAACTGGATTTTAAATTAAAATGTGAAAGGCTGGACTCTGGAGGGACAGATGGCCACCGAGTCCCACAGAAAATGAGCAGGATTCAGGTGTTTCATTCCCCTCCATGACATTAAACATCTCCCACTAGGCCTTCCTATTAAGCACCAAACAATCTCTTTTGTTTTCTCAACTTTATTGTCCTACCTGAGTCTTCTCTCACCAAATTAGATGAAAATGTTGCTCCGAGTGTTGGAGATTTTTCATGGGAAAGGTAAAAGGGAAAAATACCCACAAAGGTTTAATACACAGCTGGTGGCCATCAGCTCCTGACAAAACTTTTGAGGGATTTCTAGTACCTGGATAAGGGTCACCCCTGGATTTTTTGGGTTATTTTCCTGGTTCCCAGCCTTTCTGACTTCTCCTGGGACCTCTCTGTGAGAGCAGGAATTGCCTCCCTCAGGAGACCCTGAGAGTCCAAGCTCCCCTCCAAAAGCAGGGGCATTCCAAGCACCTCATACTTCACACACTGAGCCCAGCAAGTGCCAGAAATCAAACTTGAATCTGTCTCCATCCCTACATTCCCTGCCACCCGTGTCAGCTCACCTGGCTGGATTCATACCCCAGAGCACGGCCGCTTCTCCTCCTCCACGTGGGATATTTACAGCTCCTCTGGGAATATTGCAAAGAGATTTTCTACTTCACTTGTGCAGGAATAGAAATTGTCTTCTGCTCTGCTCTGCTGGGACACCGTGCTTTCATCCCAAATGCACTTTTTACCCCTTGGAAATCACTCTTTTCCTCTATAAATCAGTGCACTTCTGGCTGACTTGTTCATGGCGGGAGACAGAGGAGAGGGAAGTTGGCCACCTTGATTTAATTTCCTCTCTGAAGTGGAGCATATTTTGATTAAGGGAGCCACGAGGAGACATTCTCTGTAGGGACTCAATATTTGAAATTTAATTTCCTTCTCACTGAGCTGGATGTTGTTGTTGTTGGAATCAACAGACAGAACAGCTGACCAAGTGATGAAAGGACCTACCAGAAGGTGCTGGGAATGCAGTTTGCCTTCCAAAATCCCTGCTAATGTCTCCTAAACTTCCTGACAAAGAGCTGCAGAATTTCTTACGCAGTCTTTTTTAATTAAAACACGTGAAGTCTATTTTTAAATGCCTAAGAGAAGCTACCTGTGCCGAGTAAATTGTGCAGCAGTGCAGGAATGTGAAAAATTCCACATCTCGGGGTTTAAATTTCATTTACTGTCACAAAGCAGGGTTCTGGAAGCCACAGTTGCTCCTGATTGAAAATGGGGAAGTATTTTGACCATGCAATGGCCACACACGATGCTCTTTTATTTTGATTTAGCCCACAAAGCTACACTTTCCTTCTTCCCCTCCCTCTATAGCAGCTGTTACTCAATGAAGTTAATTAGTAATTAGTGAGTTATGCTTGACAATGTCATATACTGGGAGCTTTCATGTGCAGACTCTAGAAGTAATTTGCCCAGTTAGTGGAATAGAAGTTTATTCTCCTAACCCTCAATCAAATAAACAATGTAAGATGTGTAAAAATTTTAAATTTCATGAAATCACTTTTACACTTCAGTGTCAGGCCAGGGTGTAATTACAAATCTTATTGTTGAATCCCACTTGTCTTAATGGGATTTAAGGGAAATAGAAAATACCTTTCACTAACTCCACAGGAAGTTTGACATCTGCACTATAATAAAGTTTCCTCAAGTTTGCCCAAAATTCCAAGACTTGATAAAGAAGAGGGAAAAAAAAGCAGTACAAACTTTAAAATATGGAAGTAGGAAAGAAAGTACTTTGAGTCAAGTAAACAGTATAAATCTTGGTTATTTAAATAACTGAATGACAGGGATTTGAGTGGATAGTCATCTTTTTAATGTCTAAAAAAAAAAATTAATATAAAAGAAGGGTAACCACACTTCCCAACACTGATTCTGTGATTTTATGACTTTTTCCCTTTAGCTGGTTTGTACATGAAGGAATTAATTGGGTTTTTTTCCATTTCCCCTTTCTTCTAGCAGGGAAAGTAAATGCAAAGGCAACTCTTGAACAGATTTTCCCTTAAGGCTCATAAAATAAAAACAATACTCAGGACAGATCTTAAAATACATCCACAACTTCTATGCTTATGGGGTTTTTTTTTCTGGTTACATGCATAGCAAAGGCACATCTTGGACAATTGACTGCTCAATATTCTCTTTCATCCTGCAAGGAAGTGCAGCAAACAGACATAATCCCGGCAGTAATTCACATTAATGGTTGGCAGATGAATTGTGAATTACCACGGGCTGCAAATTGATGAATAATCAAAGAGGAGCAATGAGCAAGCATAAAGCTGCTCATAATATACTTCCTTCATTATCCTGAAGATCCCTCAGTGGTGTTAATAATTCAGGGGATTTTCCTAATAAATGAAACGTAGTAAATTTGGTAGCAAATCCCACAGTCCAAATAATCACACTTCACTACAATGTCTCACTCAGTGTATTTTTAAAACCTGCCACCAGATTCTTGCTGAGCATCATAAGATGCACGCCTAACAAGGCACTTTTGCTTGCATTTTAAAAACTTTCCTCCCTTTTTTCCCTGAAAAAAAACCCCAAAATTGTGGCAAATCATCTCCAGAATAACACTGTCCTCTCAAACCTGCGTAGGTGAGCCCAGAGGGCACACCTGCTAATTGTAAATAAAGCTTTGCAATTTTAATTAATAAAGCCCTGCCTAAGAGGGCCAGGTCAGTCTATCACGCTACTGACTGTTGAAGGGTTAGGATTTGGGGTTTTTTTAAATCACACACTGGAAAATCCTTGGTTTCTCTCTGAGGTTTTCACATTTCCTCACGGTGCAGAAATGAAAGTTTTTTTCTCTTAATTTCTTAAGCATTAATTTTTTACTTTTCCCACCTACCACCCCGTAAGCCTCATGCCCTGCCTCTCGCTGCTCTGACCTGCCTTTATTAAAACCAGATTTAAAGATTTCAACTGGCTTTTTGGAAGACCCCGGGTGTGAGTGCACATTCATAAAACAGGCCTTGCACCTCTGATCACAAAGATTAAAGAAGAAAAAAAGGATTTTTCCAGGCTCTGCAATCTCAGTCTCAAGGCAAACAAACCCCAGTAGCATCCCAGCATTTTCCACTGTGAGCAAGAGTTTAAAAAGTCAGTGTGCCAACATTCAGAGAGGTATTTTAATGATACAATATAAATAGAAAACTCTCTGATGGGTCCAAGTTCTTATCTTGCTAAGCAGATATTTTATTAAGAGAGCTAAGATATTTTATTAAGAGAACAAAGCAGTTCTACAGGACCACAAATTAACCCAGCTTGTTTAGGTTATTTAACTTCCAGTCCTTTTTATTGCTGTGTTACTCCTTGTCCTTAACATCTAAAAGGGGAGATAATCATGTTTTAGTCTTTGTAAGGCTTGAGGTTTTGGAAGGACCTTTTGGGGATTTTATTTTGCTTTTTAAGGGCTTTTGGAAAAACCCAAGTTGCCTTTTTCATTCAGGGGAATTAGCAGTGGGAGTGGTACAGAAGAGTTTAAAAAACGTGTGGGTGTGGCACTGGGGGATGTGGTTTAGGGGGGAACACAATGGTGCTGGGTGAACAGGACTTGATGATCTTAGAGGCCTTTTCCAAGCTGAATGATTCCATGAGAAGACAGATCATGGAGAAAGGGGGCATAAAAATGTGTGGCATCTGTTATCTCTGTTCTTAAAAACCAAAAAAAAAAGCTGGGCAGTGCATCCCAACCTTCCACTTGGGGAATATTGGAGTGAGAGACCCAGCAAAACACCCAAACCTGCTGCATAAACTCTGGGCCACCAGTTTTGATCACCAAACCAAGGAGAATTTGCTTTGAGTGGAAGTTCTTTGCAGGAAGATCTCGACTACTCTCTGCACATCTTGACTTTGCCAGTCTTTCCATGTCAGCAAAGATCCCATATAATTACGAGCTCAAGCAATTTCTTCCCTGCCTAAAAATACCCTGATATCCCTACCTTCTGGGAAAAAATAGTTCTGCTGGAAGCTTGCACTGTGAAACTGTGATTTTAATTAGCTCTCCGAAGTTTTGAACTGAATAAATTATTGTTATCCACAGGAAACGTTTAACACATATTTCTGTTTACTAGGATAATTAATTTAATCCCTTTCACTCACTCTCTCTCTCCCCCCCTTCTTTTGCCTTCCCCAAACTTGAAGGCAGTACAAACTGCTGTGAGAATACTTCTGCCTGAGAGAATAGCCAAGAAACCCTCCAGAACAATCCCTGTGCCTGAGACAACTCGTTTAAAGCTTTCACTAAAGCGGGAGAAATGGCAAACAACAATTTTCAATATGCATGAGGCACCAAACAGCAGGCAGTGAACGGTGTGGGTGGGTTTAGACAGAAAAGGGCTACAGCATCACTCATCTCCTCCTCAGGTAGACATTTCCAATGGATTTAAAACAGCAGAATCCCTCCCAGGAAAAATGCAGCTGTCTGCACTGACTCCACGGAGTCCCAGGTGAATTGTGCAGATGTCTGCTTGGGATCTGTCTGAAGTTAAGTGAGGGGAATCCCACCCTGAGGGCTTACATGACTGTGGGATAAAATAATTGCACCAGCTCCCTCAGAAGAATTTACAGAACCAAAGAAAAGATTGTCACTCTGAGCTCTAAGGGATGCAGCTCCTTGGAAAAGAGCCAGGATTCATCCATTTAAATGATCGTGATCCGAACTGTGCTATGGAATCCCAGCTCCTCTCAGACCTGCTCTTAGTGCCTGGAGGTTCCCTGTTCCTTCAGTGGTGTCCCTTCCATGAGGAGCAAAGGTCTGTCACCCATCTCTCTGCAAAAGACAACTGTTTTCACAACAGTTTATTCTCCTTTTTCCCTTCTGACAAGGTGCTCCCTTCCTCTCTGAATGATCCATTTTTCCACCCTCAAATCCCGTCCATTGGGCTGCTCCTTAACAAATGTTCTGTCCTGTATCAGTCTCTGCTTTTTCTCTCATATTTCCGTGACCATTTGGAGCTACAGGTTACAAGAAGGTCTGTGAGTGCTCCGGAGCTTTCTGGGTTTCAAACTTCTGTGGCACCAGACCACACCTTGCAGCTTTTGAAACTCAAACAAACTTGGTGCCAGGTCAGCTGCTCTCTGTGAGGGCCTGTGCTGAGCAACTCCTGTCTAAATGCAACAGAACTGAAAACTTCTAAAATGCCAGACTGTAACCAGAGAACTGAGAAATCTGGTGCCCAGCACCTTCGTGGGATCACAGAATTATTTACCTTGGAAAAGAGCTTCAAGGTCATTGGTTCCAAACTGTGCCCGATGCCCACCTTGTGCCCAGCCCAGAGCACTGAGTGCCACGTCCAGCCCCTCCTTGGACACCTCCAGGGATGGGCACTGCAAACCTCCCTGGGCAGCTCTTTCCAAGGCCTGACCTCCCTTTCCATGAGGAAATTGCTCCTGGTGTCCAAGCTGAGCCTCCCCTGGCCCAGCCTGAGGCCGTTCCCTCTCCTCCTGTCCCTGTTCCCTGGCAGCAGAGCCCGACCCCCCCCGGCTGCCCCCTCCTGTCAGGGAGTTGTGCAGAGCCACAAGGTCCCCCCTGAGCCTCCTTTGCTCCAGGCTGAGCCCCTTTCCCAGCTCCCTCAGCCGCTCCTGGAGCTCCAGCCCCTTCCCAGCTCCGTTCCCTTCCCTGGACACGCTCCAGCCCCTCCAGGGCTCTCCTGCAGGACCCAGAACTGGGCACAGCCCTCGAGGGGCCTCTCAGTGCCCAGCACAGAGGGACAATCCCTGCCCTGCTCCTGCTGGACACACAATTCCTCATCCAGCCCAGGTGCCAGTGGCCTCTTGCCCACCTGGGCACACATTGGCTTTCCTCTTGTTGGTCCCAGTTTGGACAGGGTACCCACCTTTATAAAAAAAATGCCTTTTTTTTTCTCCTTTCACATTCCCTAGGTTTTAATGCAGTTATTTTTAACAGCTTCCCCAAGCAAATCCCAAAATACATCTTTCGAAATCTCTTGATTTTTCCCTAAATGACAATGCACGCCGTGATTGAATATGCAATGGGCTCCGGGACGAACGCTGCCACGAATTCTTTATCCCGCCTCAGGCTTTGGTACCTGCAGGTACCAAACATTTAAATACCAAGCTGCTGAAATCCCTGGTTCGAGCCTTCTCGTGTCAGCTCCGCTGCAAATATTAGGCTTTTGCTGATGCTAAATAGTCTAAACCCTGAGTCAGCTATCAAAACTCTGCGGCTCACAAGGGATCAGGCTGTACTTAGGAGCTCAAGATTTGTATCTGAGTTGACTTACAGCTCACATTAGGTAAATATAGCCCCAGCTCTGCCCACCACGCTCTGTTGAGAGGCACGGAAGCAGCGATGGAACCCGCGCGGTAACTTTAGCTTTGTTCAACGTCTGACTTATTTACTGGTGCCAGGTAAAGCCATTTCCGGAAAGGCTGAGTGAAAAATCACCCCTCCAAACCCTGAGGAACGCCTCCTGAGAGCAGGGAAATGCAGAGGGACGGGATGAGTCAGGGGAGCAGTGTGAAAATCTTCCTCAGCTGTGTGCCAGCAATGTTCCCAGGCCAGCGGAGACTTTCTGTTAGTGCTGTTCTATTCTTCAAAAGATTGGCAAGTTTTGGTTCATTGGTCTTAAAGAAAAAGGTGGCTGAGGGCACCCCTTTAATGACAGATTAACAGTCTTGAGTTGAAACTCAGGTAGAGTACAACTTATCCCTGCAAACATAAACGGTGCCTCCAAGAAACAGCTGCCAGGGAATCACAGAAAACGTGAATTTTTTGCTTTTATTTGTCCAGGGGACCAAAAAAAACTGGGCAGAGTTTATAGGTCTGGGCCTTATGCACCCAAACACGCTCTGAATTACAACATCCCCAGCTGAAGCTGGAAAAGAATTCCATACCAACAAGACACGAATTTCCATGCCAACCTATCACTTCTACATTTGCAAGCTGGAGGGAAAAAAAAAAACCCAAGAAGAAAAGCAATCCTGTCTGTAGCCAAGTTAATGAATTCCACCATGCATCTTTCATCTCCATTTGGTGAGATGAAGTTTAAAAAATACATCAACTTCAAATTATCCTGCAGGCAATATGGACACATAGGAATCCTACTCCCACACAACTCATTTGGAGGCCAGCAATGTTTATGACTAAAAAAACCTTTAAGCAGGATTTAAACAAACACAGGCTTTTCTGGGTGAAACTTCACGTCTATTTTTGTTTTCTGATAAATTAACCTCAGCAGCAACAAGAGATTCAGTGAGCTGAGGGCTCAGCTGTTGGCAGTGAAGCCCACGGAGTAAAGCAATTTGAATGACCTAAACTTGTGGCTCTGAGAGGTAATTCCTTCAAATCGAGAACCACTTTATATTTGATAGATATTGCCAGGTAAAATCTACCCAAATGAGACATCTGTATTTTGAAAAATCAAATTTCTTCTTACTAAAGTGAGCATTGCTCTTTCCAGGCCAAGAGTTTATAGCATTAAGTCGAAGTATTTTTTGTTTTGCCGCCTTAGGATCTTCCCTGAGTCCATTACAGCAGGGAAATAACCACCACTGCAATGTGAAAAGATCCTGCTCAGGCTTTCACCTTTCCTAGGGAAGAAAAAAATTGGTTGTGGATCCAAAGACTTCCTTTAGTTAGTAGAAATATTCCATTTTTATTTCCAAGAAATCTTTCTATATTGCGTGGATGCCTTGTCAAGTGAAGAAAAATCACCACCATTCTTGTTTTTCTCAACATATCCACCTCTCATAAAATAATATTAAAATCAGGTACCTCCAAGTGAGCTTTCATTTGATTTAATTAACTAACAAACCACCAAAAATCCCATCCCAATCTTCTTTCCCATTATTTATCCTTTAGTTAAAAGGTTTTGTTCTCAGAAGCAGGCAGGAGCAAGGAAAACAAAGCAGATTTTTCACCACAATCTCTCTCATAACCTGACACATAAAAGCTTCAACTGATGTGCACAATTCCAGTCTCTTTGAGCCAGGAAATCTGTTCCCTCACAAATGAAAATTCCAGAATGGATATTGACCATGGCTCTTCCCACTAAATACTTGGAGCTGTGTTATTTATCACTGCATAAAATGCCTGCATTTAAGATCTGATTCAGGGAACATAACTTATGTGTTCTTCACACAAGCCTAATAAAACATGTGCACTTACATACATGAATATTTAATGTATTTAAATATATATAAAGAAATTACAGGTTTGAATAAGTATGGCAAGTGGATTTCGGACTTCCTTATCATGTGTAGGTAGAGGTAAATATATAAAAATATTTGTGTGTCCATGGAAAAAACCAATCCTATTAATATGTTGGATGTCCAGCTTCTCTCTTAACCTTATATCTTCATAATCTGCCTGTGTTTACCCCTTGAAAAGCTGTGTTCAAATTAAATAAATACATGGAAACAGAACCATAGAAAGGTTTGGGTTGGAAAGGACCTTAAAGCTCATCCAGTTCCAACCCAGGACATTTTGCACTGGCCCAGGTGGTTCCAAGCAAGTCATGGAAAATCCTTTGGAAATCCAGGTTTCTGATTCCAGTCCGATACAACACGGGAAAAACCGGTTTTAGAGAAATCTGAAAAACAACAGCAAAATCTCTCAGGGTGTGTTTTAGTGCACAAAGAGCAAGATGAAATTGTACCCAGCATAAACTGCAGGAATGTGTGTGTACAGTAATTGTTTGATTACTGAGGGACATGAGGCAGAACACAACGCTGCAAATTGCAGCAAAAATTCCCAGAAAAAAAATCCCCGTGAAGCCCGAAATGTTTTGATCAGTGCCTTCCACCAGCTCCTTTTCATGATGGATTTCAAACTTCACCACTTCAGTGTGAAATAATTCCACCCGTGTTTTGATGTAGTGTCACGTGTCAGGGATGATGCTCAGCAGATTCATCATTAAAATGGTCGGATTAAAATTAAAACCCACGAAGAGCACAGGAGGAAGGTCAAGAAGTTGCATTTCGAGACCCTTTTGGTCCATCTTTTATGCCTTCCATGAACACACTGCCTCACACTTTTAAAAAAATTTCACACACACTGTGAAATGTGCAGAGATATTTTTACGGGCCTAATGAAAAGTATTATTAGTTTACATTCTAATCTTTCCTAAGTATTTTAGGAATACAATCTAATGAATAGCAGAGACGGCTGTGTTTTCACACCATAATTGCATTATGTGTAATTCAACCCCGTTGTCTCCTCACCAGATGGTGCCCTGGTAGAATTTAGTGGGTATATAAATGATGGATTTGGACTGAAATAAAATCAACCTTCTCTTGTGAAGTGCGTTTTACATTCCAGCACTGATTTCAGGACAAAACCCTGGGATGTAAAAGCTGGAAAATCAGCAGAGGGAAATAACAAAGGAGCGTTGCAGAGCCACACAAATGAATCATTGCAATTCAGGCTCTTCATACCAGACACTTTTCTGCCTGCTCAGCTCTCACTGATGCGGTGAGAGTGAGAGACATAAAATTACTATTTATGAAATTTGTGACTGGCAAATAACACTGAGGGCTGAGCAGTCAGACAAAGCCACCTGATTTCCTTGTTGAGCCGAACATATTGAGGCATTCTGCAGGTAAAGAGTGGGAAAAGCAAAGCTGTAGGAGGAAAAGCTTCTACTTCCCTGCCAGGAAAACTTAGGCCTCCCAAACAGGCACTGGCACAGCTTGTGCAACAGTCTCAAAGTCACAGGAGTCACAGAGCTCAGCAAAAAATACGTTAAAATTATCATATCTTTGTGTTTCCACCAGGAGAAATGGCAAGAAGATGATTTTACCATGGCAGTGGCAAGAGTGATGTGGGTTTGTTACCATCAGCTCAGTAGTCCACGTTCCAAAAGGGGAAAATGGGAAGTGGGAGAGTGCTACAGGAAAAATAAATCCACCCAGTGGCTGGAAAAACAACTGCATTGTGTAAGATGTGGATATTTGACTGGACCATCTGTGTTTGATGCATCCAGAGACCCAAGTAATGTTTCCAAATACCCTGAGGATGAGAAAATAATTGATAATGAAGGAAACTTCGGTGTGGTGCAAGCAGACCACCTTATGAATGGTGTATAAATAAATCCGCAGCAGATTTGAGACACTTCTTTTTAACAGAAGTGTGATCGGCCCTGTGTGAAAAACAATGTGATGCCTTCCATTCACGAGAACATGAAGGGAATTATTTGGAATAGAAGCTTTAATCAAAGATTCCTTTACGAAGGATGCAATATCAGATTTTTTTGGGGTGACCCTTTCAAACCTTAAAATCTCAACATGGACCAAAAGTAACTGACATCATGCTCTTGCAGAGGCAGAAATCAGGGCAAAGGTGTTGCTTTTTTTTGAGTGAACGGACTGGGTCACATTTGGACCCCTTAGACCCACAGAGACAGGAAATGTACGAGTTCTCCCAATTTTCTGATGTTTAAAACCCATTTTTTCCATCAATTAGGGAGTGCTTACAACTTTTTCTCCCTCACTTATTATTCACACAGCCACCTCCAGTGAATTCTCTTTAATCCGAACTACAAAAGGTCTTCACCACTGAAGCCCTTCCGTGGGAATTAGGATTTTTAGCAGGACGCAGCCCCGACAAAGGCTGGAGGATTTGGCTGTAAATGCAGGGGGAATGACAGCCATCAAGAGGGCTGGCTCCCCTCCCCAGCCCATCCCCGAAAGCCCCACCCTGGGAACAACACTGTGGGGGCTGTGCAGGTGCAAACGAGCACCAAAGCACAGCTGGCATTTCCAATTCCGTCCAGCCCGAGAGATAAGTGATCTCAGAAGTTTCTGAGTTAATTCCACCGGCTGCATCAAACCCAAACGCTGAACTCCCGAGGGAAAAAATCAATCAATCCATCGATCTGTACTATGTGTCGTGTAGAGGTATTGAAACGTTTACTTTCCATCTGGGAACGTCTCCTTTTCATCTCTGGTTATTCTAATTACGAATAACGCTCACAACCCAACACGTCTTTACACCTCTTCACCGTTCCAAGCCCTGCTGGGAGAGTACAACTTGTCTGCTCTCAGCTTCTGATTTCAGAATGAATAAACCCAACAATGAGTCTGTAGCACAGAGGACGCGGCCAAAATGTATTTTCTGTGAGCAGAGGGGAGAAATCACTTCTTGAATAAATGTTCTTTCCTTCTTGGTTGGCCACCACGTGAGGGAAAACATCGCTTTCCTCCTCCAAATGAGTATTGCATTTCAAGACAAACTCCATTCGGACAGCGTGGGATGCTTAAAATTCCAGCTTTAAATCCAGGCTGGGGGTACTTTTGTACCCGTGAATGCGATTCACAATAATTTTGCCAACAGTGACAGTGAGAAAAGCTCTTTTCTGACGGTCCTTACCACAGCATTTAACTGTCCCACAGTGCAGAGGCTTCCCAGCACGAGAGGGGCTTGGGGAGCCTTGTGTGTGCGAGGAGAGGAGCTCGAGGCTGTGGAGATGGAAGGAAAGGGTAAAAAGTTGTGGCACAGCGCTTACCAGCTCCATTGCTAGAGTTCTGTTTACATTGCGTGAAACCCCGCGAGCAATCGGCTTCGTGAGGAGCTCTCATGTTAAATGCAAAAAGCAATTAGCAGAAAAAACAGGCTGAACATCAATTCCTCAGGAATTCAAGTTGTGGAAATATCAAGCCCAATGCTGAGCAGAATTAATACAGTTTATTTTTCTTATGTTCATGCTTCAATTGATTTTAATTTTTTTTTTCAATTTAAAAAACACCAATTCTTGATTTTTTTTTTTTTTTTTGTTAATCATATGCCAAGCAGGCTGTTCTATGAAGATATATAGAATAATATGGGACATAAATTCTGCAAATACCTGATATCAGCTGTGATATCTGTGACACTCTAAAAACAGTGGATATTTTGCATATATATTCTCTTGTTTTCTCCAGGTCACAGCCAGAAGTGCAATCCCAGAGTGAACAAAATCCTAACCTCCAAGTGACTCATTCCAGCTGCTGCTGGATCAGTTTTAGCCCTTTCAGGGCTCAGTTTGACCCTGAGGAACCCACACAGATCCCTTTTAAAAGCAGGAAGGGTCCCTGAACTCAAGTGTTTGGCTGTGGGACTTTATTTGCAACCAACCCCGGGAAGTGAAATGATTCCATGGGTTACACTGCTCACATTTTTCTCTCCATGTGCGTTCCACCAGGCAAGGAGAAGAAGTCTCTTGTTTAGCACCTCTAAATAAAGATGCTGAATAAGTGACAGCTTATTTATGAAATATTGTATCCTTTGGTACAACTACAGCTGGCACCAAAATCCCCTAAACATATGTGATTGTTTGCAAACGTGTCCAGTGAAGGTGAAAACAATAATATGCTTTGCCTTTCACCTTTTGCACCAGAAAATGTTGGATATAAAGCAGAAAGTTTTGCAAGTAACGGGTTTGTTGGTTTGGTGTTGGTTTTTTTTTTTAATACTCTGCTTAAAATAGGCAGAGAAAATTTTATTATAAGCACACACGTAAGCAGTTTTCACTTCACTGCCTGTTTTGTAAGTGAGAGATGTTCATACAAGTGCTTGAGATCGGAGAATCATGGAATTCTAGAGTGGTTTGGGGAAGGGGAAGAGGAGAGGAAGGGGAAGAGAAGGGGAAGGGGAAGGGAAAGGGAAAGGGAAAGGGGACCTTGAAGATCATCCAGTTCCAGGGTGGGGCAGGGACACCTTCCACTGTCCCAGGCTGCTCCAAGCCCCAGTGTCCAACCTGGCCTTGGGCACTGCCAGGGATCCAGGGGCAGCCACAGCTGCTCTGGGCACCCTGTGCCAGGGCCTGCCCACCCTCCCAGGGAACAATTCCTTCCCAAGATCCCATCCAGCCCTGCCCTCTGGCAGTTTGAGGCCATTCCCTGGGTCCTGTCACTGCAATGAATTTCCATAAAGCACCAGGGCTCCACCTCTGTGGTCCCTTCAAAGCGGCTTCAGGGCTGAGCTGAAAGGCAAATTGCTAAACCGTAAATAAACCATAAATAAACCACTTGCCCTTAGAAACACATTCGGGAACAAATTAAGTGCAAACCAGCTCACAAGGCTGAGGGACAAACTCCAGCTCTGCCAAGAGCTGGGCAGGGCACCCAAAGATGCTCCTGCCTGAGGAGCAGAGGAGCTCAGTGAGATTTTCCCAAGCCATCCATCCACAGCACATCCCACCTGCTGTCCCAGAGCTGTCACACATGAGCCTGAGGCCCAGAAAGGGGGAAAAAAAAGAAAATCGGGGTTGTTGTCCCTCCCACGTGGCTGCTCCAGTCACCTGCTGGCAGAGCAGATGGGATTTGTCTCCAGCTTGAGCCTATGTAGAACTACCTGCCTGGCAAAGCCAGGCCTGAGGGGGTTCAGCACCATCTGAGGCTAAAGCTGAGCCTGAGCCTGCAGCACCATGCAGGAGACTCTTCTGACTGAGCAATTCCTTTGCAAAAGGTGCAATTTTCCCATGGTCAGGCACCAAATGAGTGACAGAGCTGGAAACACAATCCAGAAATCCCAGAGAATCCCAGAACGGGTGAGGCTGGGATTCCAACCCCAAGCAGGGCCATCCTAGAGCATATTGCTAGGACATCCCGGATCAAAGAATCCTAATTTATAACTGATAGGGCCAGAAAACCACCACGGGAGGGTGAAGGTGCCTCTGCCAGCCCTCGGGGAAAGAGTTTTGCTGACAAAGAGCAGGATTTCACTGTGCAGTGGAAGAGTTTGATCTCTAAATGAACGGACTCTCCAAGAAACGGCGCCTTAAGACTCCCTCAATATTCACACGTCTCCTGTCTCCACGTCCCCAGAGCAGTTCAGCACGTCACCAGAGCTCTGCTGATTTTAGTGACTGGTTGCCAGAAAATGGTACAACCAGGAGAAAACAGGGAGCAGGGTGTGCTGAGCAAGCTGCCATCGTTTACTCACAGAGTAGACACGGAGTCACAAGCACAGGAGGTGCACAAGTTCAGGCTGTCTTCCTCCATCTTCCAAGCCAGTGCTTTGTTTTTGACATTATTTGGACACCTCAAGTCTCAGCAGTAAGTCCAAAGTGGAAAACAAGTCAGCATTTTCAGGCTGCAAAAGCCCAAAGCCATGTAGGAAACAAAATGACTTCTGCTGAAATAAAAGTGAAGCTGCAAACTTCAGCAGCAGGAAATCAGAGTTGGAAGAACTCAGAGCTGGGTTTGAACCCACAAAGTTTCAAAGGGAATCGACGATCTAACTGGTTATGTAAACGGGAGGTGGGGATTTTATGTATCTGTGTATCAGCATGCAAGTACACGCTGCAATTATAATTTTATGTATATTAACATTTAATAACTTGTGCTATTCACTTTATGCACACAAAAGCCGTATTTTAACACAGTCCCATATTTTCATGACGTCCCTATATTAAGCAGTTCCTCCTTTCTGTACCAGGAGTGGAGACATAAAGCACAGATGAACTTCTGAACCCATTTTGCTGCTGTTAGGTTAGAGGGGGAAAAAACCCCACCTTATGGACAGTCAAGATCCAGTGGCCTGAGAAGTTTCCCCCATCAACAATCGAGAGCATTTCAGAGATGATAAAAATGCTCCATAAATCTTCCCAAGGAACTGAAAAAAAAAACGAGCAAGGTCATAAATCCTAAACATTTAACTCATCGCAACCCCACTGAAGAAACACGTTCTCAAAGGGACTTAAATATAGCCAACCAGTAAAAGGAATCAATATAAACCATAAAAGAGACGAGCACAGAGGGAAGAGGGGAAATTCTGACAGTTCACAAAAAGCAGAGAGAGAAGAGCAGGAACTGCAAAGTTCTGCTGAACTCCCCAGGCCAGTGAGAAGGTCTCTGTTAACAGGTTTTCATCCCCAGCTGATTAGGAGAGTTAATATGTTTCTGGCAAGGAATGTGGGTTGAAAAGCACCATAAATTGACAATCAGTCTTTTTTTCCCCCTACAGACCAAGTAATCTGGGGCGGAAGAGATGACACGCAGGGCAAGTCATGCAGCTGTACCCAAACATTCGCTAATTAGGAGCAGTCATTAACCCTCAGCCAGTGGGCACCGAGGTCAGGCCTGGGGATTTATAATCTCACCAATTTACGCCCAGCTCCCCGCAGAGCCAGGTCTGCAGAGGGGCCTCTGATCAAAGGTGTTTCCTGCACAACCACAGAGCCTTTTACAAAGTTAGGACCAATTAAAACTCAACTGGAACTGCACAGTTGGCCTGTCCACGGGCCAAGCTGGGCTTTTGAGTCAGATGGAGGTCGACTAAAACTGCCTCAAAGTGTCCAAGTCCATACTGGTTTTCAGCAGGAAATTTGGGGGTTTGGCCGTTCCCTCTCCTCCTGTCCCTGTTCCCTGGCAGCAGAGCCCGACCCCCCCCGGCTGCCCCCTCCTGTCAGGGAGTTGTGCAGAGCCACAAGGTCCCCCCTGAGCCTCCTTTGCTCCAGGCTGAGCCCCTCCCCCGCCCCCCCCAGCCCCTCCTGGGCCTCCGGCCCCTTCCCAGCTCCGTTCCCTTCCCTGGACACGCTCCAGCCCCTCCAGGGCTCTCCTGCAGGACCCAGAACTGGGCACAGCCCTCGAGGGGCCTCTCAGTGCCCAGCACAGAGGGACAATCCCTGCCCTGCTCCTGCTGGACACACAATTCCTCATCCAGCCCAGGTGCCAGTGGCCTCTTGCCCACCTGGGCACCCCTGGGCTCGTGTCCAGCCGCTGGCACCAGCACCCCCAGGGCTTTTCCAGCTTCCCAGCCCCTCTGCCCAGCCTGGAGCTCCACGGGGTTGGTGTGACCCAAGGGCAGGACTCAACACTTGACCTCTTTGACTCTCACACCACCTGGCCTCAGCCCATGGATCCAGCTTGTCCAGATCCCTCGGAGGCTCAGGACATGCTGTTGAGACAGAAGAGTGCAAAATTCCCTCTCAAAACCATGAGTAATCTCAAAGGACCTGATTCAAACCTATTAAGTAAATTAGACTCTTTCTATTAACATTCTATTTCTATTCAACTGGCTCTCTATTTGATCCCACGCAGCAAGAGGGAAATTGTCTTTCTTTTAAAAAAAATAGTTTGGATTAAAAAGCATTTCCAGTGAAAGGGCCTTCAAACTCTCATATTTCAGATGTTTTACTGCTGCAATTTGAGCAGAAATCCTGACAGTTTAGTTCAGTGTAGTGCATTTCCCCCCTTGCTAAATTCTTTAACCATTTTGAGGGACAGAGGGGAGTGCAGAAGCCACACAAGTGGAGGTTCCTGCTTTGCTGGAAAACAAACTGTTTTTTCAGCACTGGAGCTGCAGTAGAAGGGAAGTAATTTACACCCTGGCAAATCAGGAAGAATCCACCAAATTATTGGCAGCTTAAACTGCAGAGTGCTGGAGAAGCCCAGACTGCTTCAGGCCACTGGCCAGCGTTTGGAAGGGCTACCAGAGGACTGATATCTCAGAGCTATCCTGTTTTTTGGTTTTTTTTAACAAGACCTTACAGGTTTCCCTCTGAGGGGTGAGGCTGCTGGGAAGAACAAAGCCAGGAAGGCACAGGGCTCAATACCAGAGGGAGAGAACAGCCAGCAGAGGGGCAGGAGGGAAGGTAGGGAGCAAAAGCAGTCAAAAATGGAGTTTTTCGGTTGGAAAAGACCTCTAAGACATCGAGGCCCAGCTGTGTCTGATCCCCACCTTGTGCCCAGCCCAGAGCACTGAGTGCCACATCCAGGCCTGCCTTGGACACCTCCAGGGATGGGCACTGCAAACCTCCCTGGGCAGCTCTTTCCAAGGCCTGACCTCCCTTTCCATGGGGAAATTGCTCCTGGTGTCCAAGCTGAGCCTCCCCTGGCCCAGCCTGAGGCCGTTCCCTCTCCTCCTGTCCCTGTTCCCTGGAAGAAGAATCCAATCCCTCCTCATTACAACCTCCTGTCAGGTTGAGTGAGAAGCCCCTGAGCCTCCTTTTCTCCAGGCTGAGCTCCCTCAGCTCCCTCAGCCTCTCCTCACATGAATTCTTCTCTAGACCCTTCCCCAGCTCCATAGCCTCCGCTGGACACACTCAAGTCGCTTTTCCTGTGCTCCTTCCCAGGCAGAAGAATGGAATTCTGCACCAGGAACAGGCAGACCAAGCTGCAGCTCACTCACCAAGGCCACCAAACAACAGATGGCGGCAACTTTTGATAGCAACCGACACAGACTGGCTTTGACCCAGTAAATTAGCAGCAAAAATATTTCCAGCTTGTTTTCTAATTCCTTCCAACCAGCTGTTTCTCCCATGGAAACATTATCTATTATGTATTACTTTGCATTAAGTCCTGGAGAGGCACTTGATTTAAAGAAAACAACCCCAACCTTCTCGTTGCTGTGCAGTACAAAATAGAACAGGCAAACCTGGCTGCCTCCTGTTTACACCGAGAGGGCAATCCCACCCTGCCTACCACTCATGCTGCACAATTTCCACACTCACTCTTCCCTTGTTTGCTTCTTTTCACTCAGCTCCTGCCAGAATTACCACGAGAGGACTCATTGAAAATGCCCTCTCCTCGCTGAGGAGCTTGTGTCACCCTCTGCCCTCATTTCTGTTTTGTGAGAGCATCGACCTGTCCCCAAAACCAGGTCAGCTCTGTGGCTGGCCTAGATAAGGCAGCAGGGATCCATCCCTTGGCCTGTCCCTGCTGCTGCTCAGCCAAGCTGTGGCCGTGCCCCTGCTCGGGTGACCACTTGCTCCACGTGTGGCCGCGGTTCTGATCCTACTGACCGTGGCAGGATGCTTTGCTTTGTCCTGGATGCTTTGACCGGGGTGCTCTGCCCTGGAATGTGGTCAAGCAACTCAAAAATGTGGTGTTTGCATGGCCATGTGTTGTTTTGGTGTTGAATTATCATAAAACTCAGCCCGGCAATTAACCCTGCAGGAACGTCCTGATAATGAGGCAAAGATTTGGCAAGGATCTGGCAAGGATTTGGCAAAGATTTGGCAGATGAGCTGCTAAACTGACCTGGAGGCCTAAGACTGGCAGTCAACCCCTTTACACCATGAAAGTCCAGTCCACTTTCCTTCTGGAAGGTTCTCCTAACATATTCCTTCTTGGAATGTGGAGATCTCTCCCTTGGGATTTCGGGGATGCCCGTCAGGGCTAATCCTTGAGGTTAAGAGAAAGAAGTGCCCTGAGTGTTGTTACGGGTGACTCACACCAATCTCTACTTAATAATTGTTTCCATTTTGCTAACTTAATATAATTGCTTTAATGTAGTTTTAACTTTTGTGTTGTGTGGTAAATAGTTCTGATGGAGTCCTTTTTGTCTAAACATTTGTCACAATAAAGAACTCATTTTTATATAATATATCTGATTTTTCCATCATTAAAACCCTCAAGACAAAGTGGTAAAACTTAAATTGTTGACAAAGTCTGGGGCTAGGACCGGGTCCAGCCCCTCCAGGCTCCTCTCTGAGAAGTTGAGAAAGCCAGGGGGGCCTTTCAGCACCTCGTGACTCAGTGGCTGGGATTCTTTAATAAACTTTTTCTGAAGCTCCCACTCCACCCACCTCACTAAACCAACCATTTCCACCAGGAGATGTGCACAAATCTCTCAGGTTTGGAGAGGCTTTGGATCTGTGGTTATTCAGCTTTCTATTTAGGAGCCTGTGGTGCAATAAAAAGTGTGCTGAGGGAAAGAGAGTTGCTTTTCCCTGTTATTGCTGTGACAGAAATTAAATTATGAGCTCTTACCACCACTTAGGAGTGGGGAGTGCTGGAGGGTAGAAACCTCCTGGCTGAAGCCTTAACCCTCTGGAATCAAGGGCAAAATTACTACTGACGTTTCTAAAACCAGGATCTCACTCTGTATATTCTTGTGCACGTGAGTGGTTTGCATTTTCCCAGAGAGTCAGAATTATTTATTAACTGACTGCCCACAGCATCATCAAAACTTATGGAAATGTTCCTGCATCCTTCCTTCCTCTGAAACTGCCTGGGCAAGCCAAACAGGAACTTCCCAAACCCAGGGATGTGGTTTTGGTTGGGCAGAATTTATTTGTGAAACGGAGAGCTTGAGTGATTACAGGCTTTTTTGTTGTTTTCTGAGGTTCACATTCATTTGTGCAAGTGGAAGTCGGAGTGTGTTACACTGTGTTTTATTAAATCACATTAGTTCCTGAATTTTAAGTGGCCTTCTCCGTTGGAAGTAAATCTCCCAGCACTGGCTAGTGAGTTTTGGCTGTAGACACTGTACGAAAGCAAACTGCCTGTGAAGGCTTTATTTTTATGCAGCATTTATTATTTCGGATTTGTAATTTCTGCCTTCCCCAGCAGCAGGATGTACACAGCTTTCTGTTGTTTCTCGAGCAAAAATAAAAATGTAAATTTTGTGCTGGGATCATTTTTAACTCATCCATTTTCTCGTTCTGACATCTCCATGGAACTGGATCTGTGAATTTGATGAAATTCAGCTGTCTGGCTTTTTTTTTTTGCCTGAGCACTTTCTGGCAAAGGCAGATCCTCCAGTGACGTTAATGACTACAGATCCTTTGGCATACATGGAACAGAACAAGGAACTCCACTAAAAATCTCTCCCAGGTAACCAAAATTCTGGTTTTCTCCACATCCACAGAGTTCCACTTTCATTAAGTTGTATGTGGGTACAGAACAATTAAAGAGAACTGATTTAAAGAGAACTTTTTTTTTTTTTTTTTAAGTACAGGCTCTGAATTTAGATCTTCCCATTTCTCTATTTCTATCTGAATAGATGAATATATCTTCTCCTCATATCACAATCCTCTTCCAGTTTGGTTTTAGATTTCTCCTGGGTGCCATCCCTGCATTGATTTTATCACTTTTCTCACAGGTTAGGGTTGGGCTCTGCTGCCAGGGAACAGAGACAGGAGGAGAGGGAACGGCCTCAGGCTGGGCCAGGGGAGGCTCAGCTTGGACACCAGGAGCAATTTCCTCATGGAAAGGGAGGTCAGGCCTTGGAAAGAAAAAAAAACCCAGGGAGGTTTGGAGTCACCACCGTGTTCTACCTTGAACCTAGGGCAGGAGCCAAAAAAAAAAAAATCAGGGTAGCTGTTTCTTACCTGCCCAAATTCAGCAGAATAAAACTCCCTTTCATTTTTTTCTCTTTTTTTTTCTTTCTTTTTTTTTGTTTTTTTTAACTTTTTACCTCAGAGGACACCAATATATCCATCACAATCCACAAGACCTCCTTACTAAATTGCTTCTTTAGTTTATTTTCTGCACCCAGATTTGCTTTTATTCGCAGAGATCTTTAAGTCCATAAATGCACTGTCAGATTACCTGTGCTCCTTGGAGAAAACACCTGCAATGACCCAAAAGGCAGCTGTCAGGCCAAGATTTAACATATTTATAAGTGCCTGAAGCCTTTTGAGTACCACAAGAGGTACAGAACAGGCAGAGGCAAAATCAGCCCTCAGATCTCTCCATTCAGGGCGAGGGGCTCCTTCCTTACTGTGCTAAAACAGCCTGAAGTGCACCGAGTCTCAAAATATTATTATTTTGTAGCAGCATAAGGCTTTTAAACCAGTTATTAGACACTTTGGAGCCTAACCAAAGACACCAGCCCCCGGATAAAATTGTAATAAACAGTGGTAGGGAGAGAAGTAGCTACTGCAAAGCCTAATTAAGTATTTTGATTAGTTCGTACTTGCTGCATTTTGGCTGCTGTTTGTAATTAATTTTATTATCTAATATCTGTCAGTGCTGGGATTTTTTTTTAACTACTTCTTTGTTTACTTAATTGAGCCATTTATAATCACCACTTTGGAGGAGCGAGTTCTCCTGCTTGCTTTTATAACTGGTGGTGTTCACTAAGCCCTTTTGCCCTTTCAGCTCCCATTACCCTTCACAGCACTGCCAGGAGTAACCCCAAGCAAGAATCCAGATTTCCAGGCACAACAAAGGGTGCTGAGCATCATTTCTTACCCACAGTCAAGCACAAACCTTCCTTTCAGTCAGCTGTTCCTGCATGTGTTCACTCCTATTTCACTCTAACACCAACTTGAGTTTGTAATAGTGAATTATTGAAGTTGTGGGGAAATCCGTGGAATGTCTTGTGGGACAGACAGTCAGTTCTGCCACGGAACAGCTGTAGAATTGGAGCCAGGAGCACAAAATCACACTGATTTTGCAGCAGGAAGGAGTCACCATCTCCTGGGAGGAAAGGCTGCGAGAGCTGGGATTGTTCAGCCTGGAGAGGAGAAGCTCTGGGGTGACCTCAGTGTGGCCTTGCAGGGCCTGAAGGAGCCCACAGGAAACGTGGAGAGAGACAATTTCCAAGGGCTGCAGGGCCAGGAGCCAGGGAATGGCTTCCCAGTGCCAGAGGGCAGGGCTGGATGGGATCTTGGGAAGGAATTGTTCCCTGGGAGGGTGGGCAGGCCCTGGCACAGGGTGCCCAGAGCAGCTGTGGCTGCCCCTGGATCCCTGGCAGTGCCCAAGGCCAGGTTGGACATTGGGGCTTGGAGCAGCCTGGGACAGTGGGAGGTGTCCCTGCCCCATCCTGGAACTGGATGATCTTTAACCCAGTCTATGATTCTGTGATTCTCAATACCTTGGTTTCAGTTTTCAATACCTCACTTTGGATTTGGAGCAATAAGACTCCTCACATTTTTTGGCTTTTTGCCTCTGCAGTCAGTTTTCTCCTTTCTTTACAGTTTAAACAATAACTGAGTTAAAAGAGAAGGGGGCATGTGGCCAAAACCATTTTATATTTCAGAGTATGAGAGTGGCTGTGAAATGCATCCATTACCCAAATTGAGGTAACAGGAAGATCAGGAATATCCCAATGCATGACCTTGAAAACTGGAGTCAAGCAATAGGTACGGCCTGAAACGTGACGGCACAAAGTGCAGAGTCAGGAATTAAACAGAAACTCCTGCCCTCAGATATGACCACGATTGGAGTGACAAGGGAAGAGAAGGAATTGACTTCATCTCCCTCAGACAGAGGAGAGCAGAGCCACGAGAGCAGTGCAGCTGTAGAGAAGTAAATGTGATCCTACATCTCATCAGCTGGGATGGTTCCTGTAGGGAAAGGGGAATCTTGTTCGTGTTGCACATGACACTGATGAGCCCTTTGCAGGGATGCTGTCACAACCCTGGTCCCTTCTGCACCAGGGAGATGAATTCGAACTGATATTGAGCAGAGGAGCACCAGCAGGATAATATGGAGAGCTCGTGGCACAAGGGAAAAGTAGCAAGGATTGGTGCAGTTTAAGTCTGGGAAAATAAAGGTGAAGAGGGGATGAAGCTGTTCACTGAAAATATATCAGCTCAGACGAAGGAGAGGGAGAAAAGGAGGTGATCATGGTTTTAAATTAGTGGGAAAATCACTACAGGAAAAAGAAATTTCAAATAAATAAGCAAAGTGCTACGTCAAAGTGAATTTCTAAGCGTCAGAGAAGTGAGTAATTATTCAGGAGCTGTAGCCAAAATTTAAACAAACAAACAAACAAACAAAAAAAAATCCACAACACCCAAACAACAAGAAAAAAAAACCCCACAAATAACCAGAGTGGGTTTATGGTAAACAGAAACCACAGACATTTCTGGAAGGATGGAACTGTACAGCCCAGTGCAGACATGATCCCATCACCCTGCACGTTGTTTCTGGGCCTGTATTCCCAATCCAGAACAGCAAAACAGAGCTGAGAAGTTTTATGAATGAATTTTCAGGAAATGGGAGGCTGAAATAGAAATAGGAGGAAGAGGAAACAGAGAGGAAACACCAAATGCAGTGACAGAGAAGCAGTGATGGACTAGACTGGGATCTTTGGGGGTCGGACTGGATCTCCAGAGGTCCCCTCCAACCCCAGGTATTCTGTGATTCTGTGACTGCTTTATAATATATAAAAGTAAGACCACAAATTCAGTGTTTAACCTGGCCCACATAACGAAAATTTACCTGTTGAAAATTAAATTTCATAATTGATTAGGAAACCGCAGCCTAAGAAGAGAGCTGAAGGGAGCCACTTGGGATTTAAAGAGTTGAAATGATTACCCACAAGAGGAGTGGAAGAGGATTAAAATAAACAGGCCTTAATTGATTACATTTAATGGGAGGGAACAGAGAAGCTCCCCGTGATTGGTACCTGCCCTGCAGTTTGCAAAGGAAGAGGAATTCTGAGGAAACACAAAGCTCCATTATCAGGGAAGATGGTTTGCACAGCAAATGGGATCCTGGGAGAAAGATGGGGAGATTTTGCTCCCGCATGCAGCAAAATTCCAGGCTTGCCATTGAGTCTCTGGTTGCAAAACAGCTTTACATAATCAGCTTTTGTAATGCTCCATGAAGATCAATAGCTTTAGGTTGACTTATTTGTTTTGTTGTGTTCTCCTGTTACCAAAGTACTCGATTGCAGGCTGGAAAGTTGCTTTGTTGTGTCAGATTCTGTCCAAAAATACCAGGAAAGATAGACTTTACCTTGCAAAATACAGGAGAGAGAGAAAGGGCAAAGGGGAGAAGATTATTGCCAACCTCTCCATAATAAATTTTGGCAGCTGTGACACCTAACTCTGTATTTATAGCCACTCCCTGGCCTGGCATCCAGAAATGGGAAGGTTAGCAAGTGAAATGGGAGCTTCTGCACAGGAGAGCAACCTGAAATATGAGGCAGCTTTTCCAAACACCTGGGCTAGGTTTACCAGATTGCACCATGGAAATATTAGACACCAAAAAATCAGGCCTCGATGTGCAAATAAGAGGGGGAAAAAAAAAATGGGGGTGGTAGGCTGGGAAGGAGAATTCCCTCTGGTATTCTTCCTGCCAGAAAACAAAACCAGACAGCTTCCACCCACTGGTCTCTCCTTATCTTGCCTTCAGTTCCTAATGGCTTGCTCTGCAAAATCTCCCCAGCTCCAGCACGCCGCAAAACCTCCCGAGGATTTAAAATTCCCCTCAGGTTAGCAAAGGTTGGCCCTTTGGCGATATTATCAGCTTGTGTGAACCAAAACTGTTCCAGCTGATCTTGAAGCAGACATTTCCAACCACATCTTCTCTTGCTGCTGTGCAAAAAAAAAAATAAAAGCTCTCAGTGTTGCCATATGGGCTGAGGCAATATCTAGACTTACACTTTTTAGGCCAGGCAGGGAAAGTGTAATAACGAGAGGAGGAGCAAAGGAGGCTCTAGGCAAGGCTTCTCCCAAGCTGCCAGATGATTTGTTCCCTTTGCATATCAAAACACCCCCGGGCCTGATCACAGAATCACAGAATCCTTTAGGTTGGAAAAGACCTCCAAGATCGAGTCCAGTTTTTAATGTTCCTGAGGTTTTGGTTTATGGTGGTACCTAAAGGGTCACAGGTCAGGATCAGCCAGCCCCAGGACTGTCAAATGTGCATGTTAGTCATAAAAACTGATGATTTTTGATGTGGCTCAGGAGTGATTTTGGTATCTCCAGGTAACTCCTGTAATTTTGAGAACATTGGAAAATTCTTGTCTTGCAGATAAACAGCGGTCCTTTGAGACAGGATAAAAACTCAGACTCTTTAAAGTAATTAAAACTCAGAGTTTATGTACGAAACACTATTCTGAGGCCAAAATTCTTCTGCAAACACATTTTGGATTTAACTACTTTTCAACTACTACTTACTAGCAGTAGTAACTCCTACCTTTTAACTACTTTTTAACTACTTTTTGACTACTTTTTAACTACTTGTCCCTTTCAGAGGTGAGGAGAGATGTACAGCAGGAAAGTCAACATTTCAGAACCTGAAGTGAACAACCAATGCCTCTTGCTCAATTTCCTCAGACTTCAAATGCTGTTTTCTATGTGTGGGATTGCATTTTCCCAGGGAGGTTTGGAGTGCCCATCCCTGCAGGTGTTCCAGGAATTCCTGGACGTGTCACTCAGTGCTCTGGGGACAAGGTGGGGATGGGTCACAGCTTGGATTTGGTTACTTGGGAGCTCTTTTCCAACCTCAGTGGTCCTGAATTTAATCACACTAACAAGAATCTGCACAAGCCTGCAAGATAAGGTCATGGGAATACCCCCTGCATTCCCATTTTGTCCTGGGAGCTGTGAGTTCACTAAAATACCAGTGGCAAATATCCCCCAAAATCACTCCTAGGGATGTGCTGGTGGGAGATTTCTCCGTGCATAAATGCCCTGGTGCTCTGGCAGAATGAAAACTGGAGGGGGATAAGGACAAGGACAAAGCAAAGATCCCGGTTTGTCTCCATAAAATCCCTCTGCACAACCCCCAGGCAATTAACAGGGGGTGAGGGAGAGTGAAACCCTCCAGAGGGCACGTCAGAACTGAAGTTTATTTCAGGTGCACTGCCCTCTGTGGGATCCTCTCCTCCAAGGCCTGAGTAGAGCAGACTCCTAACGTAAAAACTAAAGTTAAACATTTAAAGTAGGATGTACCCATCCTCTCCACCCCTTACAGCCCATTCCTCTGCTCTTCCTATTGTTTAACCATCCAAAACCAGTTCCAAAATCCTCCAGGTGACACAAACTTTGCTTCCTGACGTAAACCGTTCCCTCAGGCACGGCACGAGTCTGGGGAAGTCATTTCTGGGGCTGTGTGCCCAAAGGGAGCTGGGAGGGAGCGGAGTCAAAGCCCATTAACTGGAATCACCCTGAACGAGCCGATTTAGGCACTGCCAGCTCGAGTTGTGCCTTGGCCTTCCACTGAGATGGAAAGGGAGGGGAAAGCTCAGCAGCTCAGCAGTCAGGCGTTTGCCTGGGACCTTAGGAAAGCGGCAGGGATCTTTTCAGTGTGTCCTGGCACGAGTGTTAATCCACTCTGAGAGGCTCTGCAGGGAGGTTCGTGGAGCTGACACCGAGCGAGCTGCAACCGAGGCAAAATAGATCGGAGGGGGACAGCAGGCTGAGCATGAAATAATTATTTGTGCACCTGTTCCAGAGCCATTTCGGGTTTTGTGCCCCAAGAGAAAAAGTGCCATTTGGAAAGCACAAGGGTTTGTGCAATTAAATGATGCTGTTACGGTTCCAGGCTCAGCCTAACCACTCATATGCTGCCTCTCCTGAAATATTTAACAATTAATAGAGTTGAAAGGGCCTCTAACACGTCACGTTGTGTTCACAGGATCGTGAAGGCAGGAAGGATAAGATCCTACATATCCTCATTTCACGTTAACCCTGTCTCCATTTTGAATGTGCCCAGTTTTCCTGCCACTGTTGGCAAATGAAAGCACGAAAAATGGGTAAGAAGTAGAGCAGGCCCTAGGAAAGCAGCTTCATCTTGGAGAGCAGCTCCTGTTCCAGGAGATTTGGTCCTAGCACGAGGGAAGAGATTTAAAGAGCAGTAGTTTGCAGGAAGAAATTAAGAGTTGTGCACATCTCCCAGGAAGAAGAGGCCTCATGTTGCTCTTTTCAGTGAGGTTCCCTTTTATGGGAGAAGCTTAAGGCACAAGAACACAGCCATTTTTTAGCCCAACATGATGCAATAATACATCCACCACACAATTGCACGGGCTCAGATGAGATTTCAGAGAGAGAAAAAAAAAAATATTCCCAGAAAGTACACTAGGAAATGTAGGAAGGTGTGAAGAAAGGGTGAGGTGAGAAAGGAAAAGCAAATAAGGAGATTTTACAAGCTAAAGCAGTGCTGGTTAAAAGTATTGCTTTTGTCTCAGAAGGAGAAAACAATTAGATCACTGATAATCCATGGTCAGAGAGCACAGATGGGGTGTGGAGCTGGGCTTGCTGCTAATCAAGAAAAGAAATCACAGAGAAAGTTATTTGGGAAGTGCAAATTGTTATTTATGTTACCTGAACAGCCACAATCCCATTCTGCTTCCCACTGACTAGGGAGGAAAAGTCTGGAATATGGGTGATTTATCCCAGTGCAGAATCAAAGGTGAACTTCACCTTTTCAGCAGGTGGAGTGGTCTGGGAAGGATGATTGTGATGATGTCTGGGAAGGACTTCTGGGCTCCACTTTTCAGCCAGGTTTTCTCAGCAAAGGAGGCTGAAGTAAAGTATCTGTTGAAGTCTGAAGGTGTGCACCTGCCTGTCTGCCTGGCAGCTGTTTCAGCCGGGAATGTGGGATCTGTTGGCCGATTTCAGCCCAGCCTGAGAGTGGGAAAGCAATGCCAAAAACTCCATCAACGAGGAGGGGGGTAAAGGTGCTGGGAAGTGCCCCAAAGGAGATGGAGATTTGTTCAGGCTGTGAGATCAGCCCTGATTATGCACCAGAGAACTGCGGGACACAAATCTAGGCGTTCCCCGGATACACCTGCACACATCTGTGGTTCTCTTCTTCGCTGTGAGGCTGGGGAGGCCCTGGCACAGGGTGCCCAGAGCAGCTGTGGCTGCCCCTGGATCCCTGGAAGCGTCCAAGGCCAGGCTGGATGGAGCTCTGAGCAACCTGGGCGAGCGGAAGGCGTCCCTGCCCACGGCCGGGGGGTTGGTACTAATTGATATTTAAGGTCCCTTCCAACCCAAGCCGCTCCACGATTCCGTGATTCCTGCGCGGGGCGGCCGCCGCCGGGGTGGGCGGGACGCTCCCGAGGCAGCCGCAGCCGGCGGCCGCATCCCGGCGGGAGGGACAGCGCCGGCTCCCCGCGCTGCCCCGCGCTCCGCGCC
>VZRR01000626.1:1810-16750 GCA_013398015.1 Oreocharis arfaki | reverse complement strand
GGGGATGCGCGGGGAGAGCGCGGCTCGGGGGGTTTGAAACGGGGATTCTGCACTGGCAGGACCCGGGGGAGTCCCCACCGGTGTCCCCGCTGTTAAAAAATACCCCCCGAGCCCCTCCCCGCAGGGTGCCAGGAGCTAGAGGAAGACTTACCCAGGGCCGCTAAACTTTCCTGAGCCAAAGGAATGTGGGAGCTGGGAGCAAAGACATTTTAAAAATCACGTCTTTCCCACGAGCTCGCTCGAGGCTGTTTTTAGGACTGTTTTGCAGCGGTCCCCTGTAAGTTGCTACAGGTAACTGCGTCCCCCGGCAGGGCCGTTCGCACACACAACACCCAGGGAAAAGAGCCCTGCAGAAATTGTGAGAAATGCGTAGCCTCGGCCGGTTTGCCCGCAGAAAACTCGCGGAGAAACAGCACTCGGAAGGAATTGCACTCGTAGCTCAGGGAGCCATCCCGCTGCTGCGGGGCACAACTGCACAGGTGGAGTTTGTGCGGCTCAGTCGTGATCAGCTCGTTGCAAAACCACCTCCCGATCGAGCCCTCTTCTCCTCCGACAGCTGGTGACCAGTTTAAATAAATACAAAAAGCGAGGGGAAAAGAAGTATCTGGGTTGGTGATAATGCACGGGCAGCCAGGATACATTTCCTGCCCTGATGGGTTGTAAATCATTGGCTCAGCTTGCCTATACCTATCTCGTTCTAGCAGTTACCTACGCAGTTATCACTTCAGACTGGGAAAAAATTAGTCTAGGAAAGCAAACAGCATAATTAATACTATTCACTGGGGAAGATGGGGATGGATTAGGCACTTTTGGGCTGTTGGCTGTGTCAGGATGTTCGTTTTTCATTAAGCAAACAAAATTTATTCGATCTTGCCTGGGTGCTGATAGGCAGTAAGCTATAGGTACATGCAGAATTATTGGTTTGGAATCCGAATCCCTGGCCTCTCTGGGTTATGTTTTAACTATCATCAGTCTATTGAGTCACACCAGGACTGGTTTCCTGCTTTGCCTGCCTTCCTTCTTGCTGATAAATTCTCTGTTTCAAATAAGTCTGGAAGAGACAAACCACATAGGTGGGACCTAGTCAAGTATGGGAGTTAATTTGGGTTTTTTACTTATTCCTGGGATGCCCAGGGTGGGCATTCCTGGGTGGGTCTCTAGTGGAAGGTGTGGGCTGGAACGGGATGATCCTTAAGGTGCCTTTTAACCCCATCCGTCCTGTGATTCTGTGCAGGGACTCCAGGCAAATTCCTTGCTGAGAATAACAAATCCTTTTTCATGTAAATCCACATTTTGCCCTGACTCCACTCTTGGAGTGAACTAATGAGTTAGGGCTTTATGGAAATGGGAGACCTGGATTTCTTAGTGCTGGGCCTCCCATTTCCAGGCCTGTCTCCCAGGGAATATGGGAATAAGGGCCTGAGCTGTAGATGCAAGCTCAGGAACTCGTTACTTTCCTGTGGGAAAATGAGGAGTAACAGAAGCCAACTCTTCAGGGCAGTTACCAAACCATTTGCAATACTTGCAGCTATTGATCTCCTTACGTAAGGCAGGGCTCCTGCAGCGTCACAACAATGCCATCAGATCATTACCAAACGATTTTGCCTCATAAGCAAATGAGGAAAGAATTAATTATAGCAACACCGACCGAAAGCCCCCACAGCCGCAGCCTCGATCCGGTCAGTAAAAGACACAATTCTTGGTGGAATTTCTCACAGTGCATTTGCACCACGTTCAGTTTGAGCTTCCCAAGACACATAATTTCACTGCAGAAAAGACCTGTTTTTCACAAGCATGTGTTTGGAGCCTTGTTTTGTAGTCATCTCGTTGAAGCGTGGTACTCTGGAAGGAAAATCAGATCTCTCCTTCAAACTGTGTAAGAGAAACAGAATTTCATTTATATCTTCATAAAATCCCCATCACAAGGGATGTATTCAAACATTTCACAGTGGGTTTAGGTATAAGATTCATGTTCTTTCTTTCACCTCTCAGGAACTCTGGACGCTGTTGGTGTAGGATTATTGTGTTTGTCATGATCTTCTCATAGCATTTTTACATGTACAGTTTTATTCAGGATTTGTTCACATCCTTCTAGAAAAGTAAGAAGTAAAATAATTAATAGTAACAGTCTCCCAAATAAATTAAATTATGTCTTAAGCAGCAGTGCTTGACACATCGTAAAGATTGCATTTCTATTTTATAATTTCTTTGATTTTCACTGCTGTTAAAAGCTTTGCACCTCTGTTCAGTGCTTCCATCACCTGCTTGCTCCAGGATGTTACTTTTTAATTGGGACAATTAAGCCCTGGCAGTTTTTTAAAAAGAGCTAAGGTTTAGGTTAATGTGTTACATTTGCGTGGATGCACAATTTTTACAGGTGGGGGCAGTTTGATACTAGAAAACAAAATTCCCAATGTATTAAGGATTAATGTTTATCTATTGATTGTGCAGAAAGAATGTGATGTTTCTTAACAAATCCCAAATTTACCAAACAGCAAACCCAAGGGAAAAGTTTTAATCTCATTCCCACTTGACTTTCTGGAAGACTTTTTTTTTTTTTTTGTTTGGCTTTGAGTTGTTTGGCTTTTGGAGGTTGTGGAGGTTTTTTCCCAGATGCTTTGCTAGAATGCTGCTGATGTTGAAAATACGATTTTTTTATGTTTTATTAATAGCCAGAATAGAAGTATTGAACGATTGGAGGTTATTGAATCCAGCTTTTCCGCACAGCACTGCAGTTTTTAATGATGCCCGAGGATTCTGGCTGGTGGAGGCTGGAGAGCCTCACGACTGTGTTGTGGAGTCTCTGCCAAAAGGACATCCCACACCAGCCCATCCCTGCAGGACATCAATGGGATCGGTGCTGTCCATGCAGGTGCTGGAGGAGGAAAAGCTCTGCGATCAAAATTCCTGTGAAGAGACTGGAATTTTCCTGTCCTTAGCATGGCAGGTGTGGATGCTGCCCATAAGGAGGCTCAGAGCACTTTTAACTCCTCATTTAACCCCTCACCCGTGATCTGCCTCACAGAATATCACCCAGGGCCACGGGAGTTTGGCAGCTGAGGAAACACACCTTGCTTCCACTTGAAAAGCTCATTAAAGTGGATTTTTTTGCAGTCTATTCACGAGCTCCCACATATGGCCAGCAGAACATCCTGTCCTCAGACACAGGACAAAAAAAACGAAGGGGGTACGTTTTCAAGTTCTTCAAAACCAGGCAATTTCTACCCTCAGAGCCACACAATGCCCAGTAGAATTGTAGAATTATAGAATCACAGAATGGTTTGGATTGGAAAGGACCTTAAAGACCATCTTGTTCCAACTCCCTGCCATGGGCAGGGGCACCTTCCACTGGAGCCCCATCCAGCCTAGCCTTGAACACCCCTTGAAAATCTTCATGAGGGCAAGGGCTCTCCACAGCCCTGACTGCAGAAGCCCCAGTTTCTGCCAGAGGTTGCACAAGAAGCTTTAACATAAGTGCCAAGGGCTGCTCAGAGAAGTTTTTTTTTTTCTGGAGTATTACTCAAGAGAGCTTTGAATTAAAAAACAGCCACAAGGCAAAAGCCCATTCTGCTGCTATTTGCCAGTTACAACCTCAGGTTAGACATTAATGGTAGCTGGAAGTCTATACCCACAATACCCACTGATCTTCAGCTGGAAATTATTTACTTCCAAGAAGTATTTACTTTCTTGTCTCGCTCTGGTAGGAAAATAACCGAGTCTATCCAAGGGCAGAGCCTGCCTCGCAGTCAGAAAACCCTTAACATTTGCACACACAGCTTGCAATTCACAGGAGTAAATTACGATTCCACAGAGGTTTAAGGGGTTTTTTAAAAGCATCTGCATTAATAACTCTGTGTGTGAGTGCAGACAGTGAAGGCTCAAATGCTTAAGCCAGGGAGCCTCTTATTAATCCTGACTGCCAGGGACCTACCTACCCTTTCTGGCCATGTCCACACTGAGGGAGCTCAGCTTCAGGCTCTCACACCTGTGTGGACACCCAAGCCCTCAGAAAAACCTCTCAGGCACAGGAAGTCCCTGACTCACCCTAAAACTGAGGAACAGGGTGCCCAGAGCAGCTGTGGCTGCCCTTGGATCCCTGGAAGTGTCCAAGGCCAGGTTGGATGGGGCTTGGAGCAGCCTGGGACAGTGGAAGGTGTCCCTGTCCCTGTCTCACCCTGAATGATCTTAAGGTCCCTTCCAACCCAAATCATTCTGGGATTTTATGGGTTTGGGATGCTGGCACAAATGTAAATGGGAACTTTGCCGTTCGGCTTTGAGGCCTGATCCTCACGTGCCCCCTGCCCTGGAGGTTAGAGACAGTTTGGGTGGGGAGAGGTGCTTCAACAAACCTTGGACAAGGTTCTACAACCCATCCCAGGCCTGCAGGAACAGCATCAGTCTTGACTTAATTTCCCTTCATACCCTTTGACCTGTGTTGGGTCTTTAAATTGAACTGTGCCTCCAGAAAGAGAAGTCCCAGGTCCGATTGCTGCTGCCACAGCAGTGATGGCATTTCAGAGGCAAATAAACACTGAAGATCATAGGTTTGTACAGCTGGTCTGGATTATCTCACATCCCTCTAATCTGCAGAGGCTGTAGGAGGCTGACCTGAGGCAGCCACCATGCACAGGATTTTTTTGGGGGACTCTCTGGAGCAGAACACTGGGGCTTGTTTCCTGATGAAAGCCAAGAGCTGGCATTTGTGCTGAATTCTCAGGAAAAAAAAAATAAAGAACAAACCCAAACCACTTCTGGACAAGAGAACAATAACGTGCAGATTGAAAGGGTGAAACGGGAGGCTGAGGGAACGACTGGCATGATGAGAGCCTGCACGAGAGCATCGTTAATTCAATGCTCTAATCAACTGTGTTCTGCAGTGCTTTATCACAACCGTCCCTGCACAGCCTCTCCAGCTCAGAACACTTTGCAGCATTGCAGGAAATCCTCTGCTTTTTGCTTCCCATTTGAAAAAATAATCTCATTGTGTCTTGTCAACACAGACAGCTTTGTCAATGAAAGCAGAGGAGAAATTATCGTGTAATTTAGTATTTATCATAATCAAGAGCAGGGGTTCATTAGAACAATGAGCAATTGTCAAATTATTTCTCAGAGTAGTTATCTGAGGGATGAGAAAAGGGTATTTCCTACCTTCCTGCTTTTTCTCCCACCATCTCCTGCTGACACACAGAGTCTGCAGTTTCTATCAGCCTGCCAGATCAATTTCCCATTCCTGAAAAGAAGCATTTATGTTAAATGATTGTAATTAAGAAGCTCCTTACAGCTCAATAGCTGTCTGGACACGCAGAGGTAATTCCCCATCGATTTCTGTGGGGCCGGATTTTCACAGAAAGATCTCCAAAAGGCACTGCCTGCTTTGGAAGTGCAGCTTCCCTGGGCTCCTCAGAGTGTCACAGAATGGAATCATGGAATCATTAAGGTTGGAAAAGACTTCCAAAATCATTGTGGCCAAGCTGTGCCCGATGCCCACCTTGTGCCCAGCCCAGAGCACTGAGTGCCACGGCCAGGCCTCCCTTGGACACCTCCAGGGATGGGCACTGCAAACCTCCCTGGGCAGCTCTTTCCAAGGCCTGACCTCCCTTTCCATGCAGAAATTCCTCCTGGTGTCCAGCCTGGACCTCCCCTGGCACAGCTTGAGGCTGTTTCCCCTTGTTCTATCCCTTGTTACCTGGGAGAAGAGACCAAACCCACCCCAGCTGCCCTCTCCTGTCAAGGAGTTGTGCAGAGCAATGAGGTCTCCCCTTAGAGCATCAATGGAAAAGCTGGGCAACTCCGAAGGGAAACTCCAAAAAGTAATTTTGTTCCATCAAAGATCTCAGGAGGCTTCTAGAGATGCCACAGTTTGGTGCCTCAGGTTTCATGGCATGGCTCTCTAGTAATTAAATCAACGTGGCCGTCTAGAGGTGCAGAAGGTGGGGGAGATGAATCCCTGTCTTCAGAGCTCCCTCACAGAACTGAGCCCACTAAACTTCTTTGCACTGCCCTGCATCGCTTCCTTCCAGCCTGGCTCACAAAAATACCAAGTTTATGTAGAAGCCAGGCTTATTTTTGTCTCACATTGTTCCTGACACTCTCCAGCTGCAGCCTGAAGTGGCTCAGTGCCCCCTGGTCTCAGAGGCGGCCTTGGACTCTCAGAGCTGGAACCAACAGCAGGGGCAGGGAAAACACAGCTGGGCAAGGAAATGGAAGGATTCCTTTTTAACTAATTAAAACCAGGGGCTGTTTAATGATCTCAGGATTGCCATCAGGTGCAACAGGCTGTGGACCAGTGTCAGTGCAGAGAGGAAAGGAGGACCGCTCCTGTCAAGAGGGAAGGGAAGGGAAGGAAGCTGTGCCAGCTGTGCCAGCTTTGGTGTGCTCTCCTCAGCACACTGCTGGCTTTGTCTGGTGCCAGTGCAGGAGAGCAGAGCTGTTAGATGAGAAATAAATAAAACACTTTATTTAGTTCTTCACTGGGTGGGAGCTGGGGATTATCAAACCTTCACCCACCAGCACTCGCAGAGGGGAGGAGGGGGAAGGAGGCAGCTGGATCCGAGCCCATCAGGGCCATCCAGCGTGGTGTGTCCACCAAGCTGGGCTCGTCCCACCAAATCCAGTGTCTCTGCAGTCATCTCACAGTCCAGGGCTGGTGTGATGCACTGCACAAGAATTCCGATACTTCAGGTAGTCAGTCATGTTCAATAAACTAGATACGTGTTTATCTCAGCCGAGTGTCCCTCAGGGATGTGAACAATCCTTGGGAAGCTGCTGGATTCTGTCTATGAGGCAGAATTACATTAAAGCATAAAGTGCATCCCAAGCCTTCCGTGATTACAGACAAAGCAGTGTTAATCCACTTCCCCCAAATGCATCAAAGTTTCCACTAAAACCTGCAGGAGAAACCAGCAGACAGAACATTGTAGTGACCAAGAAAATATTCCAACAATACCTGCAATGTTCCAGCGATGGTGACTGCAATTATCTGTTGGACATTTCGAGTGTGATATTTTTTGTTGGTAAGGATTGATTTACTGTCGGTGTTCTCCACACGTACACCACGATTAAACTTTTCCCTGCAGCAGGACTTAAAGGTTTAAGGGTGACCACAAACTTCTGCTGCACTTCCAAATCCCAGCTCTGGCTGAGTCCTTCATTTCTAGCCAGAGGAAGGAAAGCTGGGTTAAAATGTCAGAAGGTTAAAATTTGGCAGGGGTGAGAAGGAGAAGGGCTTGGGAGAGAAGGGATAACAACATACAGGGAAAAAAAAGGGGGAACGGGAAAAAAAAGCTCTAGAATTGGATCATAAAGACTCCCATATTTGGAATAGTCCATTCCAGAGTTCTGGGATGGCTCCCTGGTTGGTTGGAGCCATTTAGGTGACCTGCAACATCTGGATGTTGCTGATCCCTGTTTTTTTATCCCTTGCAAGTGGCAAATTTGTGGTCTAAGCTACAGCAGTGAATTCACTGACCCAACATTTACCAAAGCCTTTGCCTTCTGGATTTATAGAAAATATTTTTCCTTGAATAATTGTTCTTTATAAACTGCTCTCCAGAAAAGAAATAGGAGCCTGTGTGTGTAGACAGCAAATGCCTGGTATTGACACGCCACGTTCCAGCAGTGTTTGCTGCAGGAAAGAGCTCTGCTCTTCCATGGAATAAGACACAAGGATGGCAGATATGAAGCCAATTTACCTCCAGAAATTCAACAGAAATATCCTATAAAGTCAAAGGAAATAATAATACTAACAATAATAATAATAATAATAATAATGATGATGATGATGATGATGATGATGATGATGACGATGGTGTTTGCAAAGAGCAGAACTCGTGGTTTGTTTGCTGTTTTGCTTTTCACTCCAGCTGCTTTCAGAAGCCAGACTGGTGGGTTTGGGCACAACTCAAATATTAGAAGAGAATTAAGCAGGAAAATCGGGTAGGGCCGTGGAATTACAGCAGAGGAAAGATTTATGATATTAACATGAGGGAAAATAATAATAACAAAAGAAAGTGGAGGAAGCCTTGCAGGAAATGCTCAGGAATAGTAAAACCCACCAAGCTGCTACAGAAATAGAATCACAGAAAACATGAGATCTTCTAAATTCATTTTAGTCAAAGAGCATTAAAGTCTCCCCGTTCACTTCAAGGGGTTTCATATCAGACCTTAAATGTAAATTTATTTTAAATAGGCTGGTATGGAGGAGAGGGAGCTCTGACGTGCAGCTTCCTTAGCACATCCCAGGATGGCTTCATTCCTTCAGACTGGCATCAGAAATATTTGTATAATCCAGCCTAAACTTCGCTCCTATTTGTGCTTTTCCAGTGTAAATGTACAGCCAGCAGAGAGGGGGAAGGTGATCCAACAACACATTCTAGAAACCTCTACAAATTCTCCAAATCCTTTCCCATTGTGATGATTTTAGATGGAGTCTCTCACATTTGGCCACGACACAAGCACGTGCTGCTCCTATGGGAGTTCTGCAGCTCCCCAGGATTAAGGAGCACATTTTCAGCAGGGGTGTGGACGTGCATCAACCCAAAGCATTTACCAGGAGCTGCAGCCTGGGCGTTTCTGCTTGATCTTTAATTAAGATCAGCCTGCCTTAGGTCCAAAGCATGGATTTGGGAGTAAACATGAAAACAGATTTCAAAGCAGCTTATTTTAAAATTAATGGCTGTTGGCACCTGCGTGGAACGTCAGTCAAGAGCGGCCGAGGTGAGCACAGCTGAAATGGTGAAATAAAAATATTAAGCCATCTGTTGTGTTTCACATCTTATTTTTAGAAATGCAGAATAAAGTCAGATCTAGTCCTACTTCCCCTTAATGAAGTTGTCCAGAAGTAAGTCGTGCACTAACAGACTCCTGACAATTCATGGCAACCAGCCCATAAAAAGCCCATTAAAATGCCGAGCGATGCTCAAGCCATCGAATGTGTAGGCAGGGCCACCCCATAAGTTTCAAGACAAAAAACCAGCCCAGGAGCTGGGCTGTGCAGTTGGAAAAGGTGGGAGCAAACAGTGGCAACTGAGATGGCAAGAAATCTTCGTTTTGTTCTTGAAAACAGCGCCTCAGGCACCCTCCTTATGAGCAGAAGAGGGAGAAAAATCCGACTTCACTGTTCGCAAATTACACAGAGGAAGAACTTTAAATTTCCACAACAATTTCTGGCTTCAGGCAAATTTCTCATTTCAGTGAAATCTGAAGTGGAGCGAGGCTGGACCCAAAGCACACATTCCACATTTCAGCGTAGTCACTGTCTAAAAACTGCATTTTTGTGAGCTGACCTCCGATTGAATTGACCCTCATTAGTGCAGGTGCACCATCAGAGAAAACCACAAACCACAAACAAAAAAACAAAACAAAACAAAACCCCACATACGCATGCACACACAAAAAAGGAAGAACCTAAATTTCAAACTTAACTCTCCAGTTCTAATTGTAATTATCAAAGCCATACTCAATAAATTCGAATGAGCACTTCTGCTCAATCTCACACACCAGCATGGGAGGCAAAAAGGAGGGGATCAGTGTAGCTTGATGCAGCTGGATAAACATGAATTAATGATCAGCAGAGAGGTCAAAATTAGAACTGTTAGAACTAAAAGTTTAAAAAAAAAAAGCTTAAAAAAGTTTCTCTCCCCAAATAGAAATGTTCATAAAATGAACTGGAAAATAAAATGCTTTACCTTTATGCTGCCCATGACTATTTCCCCTGTGCCAATAATCAAGGACTTAATCTTGTACAAGGACCTGATCTTGTGTGTCCTCCCAACTTCCAGGATTTTGGTGCAGGTGGAAAGACTCTTGTCCTGTGTACGTGTAGTTATTGCTCTGATTTAACACCTGTCATGAATCTTAAATGAACTCGGAACAAAACCTAACAAAAAATACAGAATATAAGAATTATTCTATAACTTCACAGAATCATAGAAAAAATAGGTTAGAAAGGAGCTCTGGAGGTCCTTCACAGGTGCCAGGCAGAGGGAACGATCCCATTCCTCAGCCATTTGTTCCCGAAGCATCCCAGAGTACGTTCAGCCTTCGTTGCTGGAGGCTGCACAGCAGATCCATGGGAAGCTGGGTGTTTGTGGAACTCCCAGGTTTTATCCCACAGAGGGTTGCTTCCCAGCCTGTACTGATGCAGGGCTGCTCTTTTCCAGGTGCAGGACTTTTGTGTTTTGTCCTCGTTCAACCTCATGATGTTCTTGACAGCCCGTTCTTCTGGCTTTCCTGAGCGACATCCCTGTGCATCCACTGCTCCTGCCAGTCTGGAGTCAGCTGGAGGCTGAGATTCCTTTGGTGCCCCCCAAAAAAGGGGCACCAAATCAGCCCCCAAGGGGCACCAGGAGCTGTGAGATTTGAATCTGCAGACCCTTCAGCAGTCAAGCCCTTTTCCCACCCCTCCTTACAGTCCATCCATCCGCTCCGTTCGTCCTTTTTTGGCCAGCAGACCTGTGGGGTGGTGTTGAAAGTCTCGAGGAAGATTTTCTGCTCTCCCCTCATCCACAGATCCAGATATTTTGTGGTAAAAAGCTGCCAGACTGGCCATTCATGGATAAATTTACTGCTTGGAGAGGTTGTGGATTCCCCATCCCTGGCAGTGCCCAAGGCCAGGTTGGACAGGGCTTGGAACAACCTGGGACAGTGGAAGGTGTCCCTGCCCATGGCAGGGGTGGCACTGGCTGAGCTTTAAGTCCCTCACAACCCAAACCCTTCCATTATGTGATACTCTACAATTCTGAATCCAGGCTGGCTGCTCCTGACCATGTTCTTGTATTTCATCCTTCTGGAAACAGCTTTTTGGAGAATATACCCATTCCTTTTCCCAAGGAGTGAAGGAAGGTTAATCAGCCTGTTGTTCCCTATATCCACTTTCTTATTTTCCATAAAAGGACAATAAATCATTTCCCTGTTTGCAGTCAGAGGGGAATTTCTAATGTAGTTTGGCTTTAAATGTTTTCCTGTTCATTATTCTAATTTTAAGATTTCAGAATTCCTTCCACTTGGAGCATCCTTGTCCCTTGCTGCTAACTTGGCTGATTCTCAGGGTATAACTTGATTTTCTGTGTGAACAGTCCATCACTGGATGAATTCTTGGCAATCTTTTTCAGATTTGTGTCACATTTCTAGAGGGTTTATATTTCATTTCTAAAGCCTTCTCATACAGAAAGTGGGTGCACAGCATCCCAGCCCAGGAATGGGTTTGGAATTTTCCTTTAGGAATTGTTGCCTTTATAAAATTCCTGCCTTTAGTAAATATTTTAATTCTATCCTTTCCACGTGCACGTGCACTGGAATAAGAATAATTTGAGAAACTTTCAAGACATTTGCAACAAAACAAAGGTCAATAAAAGAGTTCAATCATTCACTTGGCAAATATTTGTTGTGTGAGCAGCTGTGCACTGCCAGAGCCCACGGAGCTGTCTGGGCATACAGAATTCTTCAGGAATTTTGCTTTAGTTACTTCTGAGCCCTCCTTGTTTGCTTCTGATATCTCCAAGTGGATATTTTTGATCCCAGCCAAACATGAAAGGTGGCGGCTGCTTTTGAAGTGACTGAGAGTTTCCCGACTCATTTCAGTGGGAATAAATTGAAACCCTTAATTACATTTTGTCATCTCTATCAATCTTTGTGGAAGAACTTCAGCACAGTGATATTTTCCTCATAGGCATATCCTTGTGGGATAATAATTGAAAATGTGAATTAACTGCATTAACTATCACATAATCAGGGTTTTCTTTTTTTCTAAGACAGTCACATTTTTTGATTGACTTAGACTGCTACAGCAGTGACTTGAATTAAACATTTTACCATTAAAAGCAGAGCAAGAGGATTACAAGGAATTCTGAAACAAATAAACCCTTGCTCCACTCTGCTTTTGTACAGATTGTTTTCTCCAGTTTCTCTCTTAGCTTCATGACTGCAAACATCTCTAGGCTATACCCAAAGCCATCAGAGCTGTTTCAGGCGCTGAAATAAACTAAATACTCATCATGTACTCCCCCTCAAGTGGCTGATCTTTGCCTCACCTTCTTTTCCCTTTGCTCATTCTCCCACTCCTTATATTTGTAGGGGGGGAAAAAAAAAAGGAGAAAGTCCTTTTTTTTTTTTCATTCATTTTCTCAAGGTTGCTGAACAAAGCCTTTCATCCCCGCTGGGCCTCTGGGAATGTGCCGTGGTTACCCTCCACACTTGGATGGACTTCCCACATCCCTCCTGAAGGTGTTCTGCCCTTTTCCTCAATAAACATTAGTGACAAAGCTCAGGGTTATAAAAGTATGTTGACAAGTGGGGGAATTTTCCTGTTTTGAGGAGTAGAGAAATTTTAATTTGCCCAGATTAGGAGGGAGTAAATTCCATTTTTTAGCACAAACCCTCACCTGTATTGAAGACTGTTGTTTCCCTACTGGATATACATTCTGTCTCCTGCTGGAATGACGAATGTTGTCCTCAAAATATGAGGTTGAGGGGCTAAGAAGTGCTGAAAAACCCTTCAGAACACAAAAAACAGACAGGCAGAGACTGCCATTTTCTAAACAAAAAAAGCAATTAACCCTTATTAACCTGTGCCCCTTCTCCAGGCAAGGGGCCAAGATGAAAGAGCAGAGTCCTTCCTAAAAAAAAAAAAAAACCACGAGGAGAGTTTATTTTAGGGACCAAACCTGTGGTATCAGGACAGGGACCTGGAGGGTGACGCTGCAGGGCTCTGTTTATCCTCCCTCAGATCCATCAAAGTCTCGGAGTGTTCAGCAGATGCACACTCAGTGCAAAATCAAATACTGGTTCTCTCCTGATTTCCAGCGTTTTGAACTCTTCAGGAGCATCTAAAAGAGAAGCTTTTCTCCTGCCTCTAGCAACTCCCACAGAAAGAGGAACATTTGGAGCTTAGCACGGTTCCAGTAGATGCAGCATCTCTCAGCTCTACAGTGGTGACAGAGCCAGGAAAAGAAGGTCTGATGGGAAGAGGTGCAAGGAGAATTCCACGGCCAACTCCTGTAAATAGCCACCTCTTTGCACCAAACAGGGGTCTCATGCTAAGTACACAATTATCCATGTTTTTATCAGGTCACTGGATGAAATCCTCAGGCTGCAGCAGCTCATTACACACACACACACACACACAGATGGACATTTTGCCTGGCACAATTATCCTCTCGTCTAAATAATCCCCATTAAAGAACTTCATCCTTTTAGCTGCCGCAGATTGAGGCTGCTCACCTTTCTCGTGGAATTCAGTGCTCCATCCCACTGTCACTCTCCTCACCGAGTCATTCCTGTCTCTCCATGCTGCTGCAGCATTACATAACCAGCCCTGTGCAAAAGCTGGAGGAAAACCCAGCTCAAGAGCCCAGCACAGCACAGCCACGTCCAGGTGTCTCCTTGGAGAAAGGCACAAACTCAGAGCAGACCAATTCCCACTGGGATTGCAGTGGTGGGACGGAGAGAGGAGGGAATGATGTGCAAACAGCAGAGTCCGAGCGAACACAGCACCTTTGGAAACGTGCTCATATTCCAGGGAAGAATTTCAGTCTTTCCTTCAGTAAGGGTGTGAATTTCTCCCAACATGCCTGAACAGAGATTAATAGAAAACACAAAATGAGTAGCAATACCGATTATTTATTGAAATCCCACTATTCAGCATGCACAGAAGGCCTTCAGCTCCGTTCTGGGCATACAGAGCATGGAACAAATGCAGTGCAAAGACTTCATTTATACCCAAAACTTCAGTGTGGTGCTGTAGCCTGGAGAATTATTCCTACCAAGAGCCAAGACTTCTCCAGACACAGGAATAACCTCACAGTAACACTGCTGTGCAACTTTCAGACCCCAAGTTAGCAATTCTCTACAAGAAAATGTCCCAGCTTTAATTCACCACAGGAGTCACTGTTTTCCTTAAAACAAAGCAGCAGAATTCATTTGGGATAACTGCTTGGTAAGGCACTGGCTCTCAAGAACTAAAAAAATAAGTTTCAGGATGGAGTTTTAAATATAACATGATGTATTTAAGTTAAATTAAGAGTATCACAATGTACATAACCAAAGGCATGAACATTTTAACACAGGACATGTCAAAGAGCAAGACAGCAGATCACAGAATCATAGAATCACAGAATCATGGAATGGTTTGAGTTGGAAGGGACCTTAAATCCCATCCAGTGTAGGGCAGGGACACCTTCCACTGTCCCAGGCTGCTCCAAGCCCCAATGTCCAACCTGGCCTTGGGCACTGCCAGGGATCCAGGGGCAGCCACAGCTGCTCTGGGCACCCTGTGCCAGGGCCTGCCCACCCTCCCAGGGAACAATTCCTTCCTAAAATCTCATCTGAACCTACTCAGTTTGAAGCCATTCCATCTTGTCCTGTCACTCCACGTCCTCATAAAAACTACCTCTCCCTCTCTCTCACAGGCTCCCTTTATCAGTATTATCGTCTTTAGACGACTGCAAAGCTTTTGCCACTGAAGCAGTGTCAGCACAGAGAAAGAGGAGGAAGGGAGTTGGCCATCCTTATCTTTGGAGACACTTTGGTGTGGCACCTGGTTAGAAAAGATGCTCAAGATCATCCAGCCACCTGTGGTGGCCTTGGCAGTGGTGGGGAATGGTTGGGCTGGATGATCTTGAGCATCTTTTCTAACCCAAACTATTCTGAGTTTCCAGGCATGTGCAAACACCAGTGACTTTGGCAAAGGCCTGGAATCAAAGCCAAGCTTCATGAGGTTCTAAAAGGGATGAAGTCAGTGTGTGAATCCATCCACTGAACAAATCTGATCATTCCCCTTTTATTTCCTGTATTTTTGCATCAGCACAGACAACACACCAGGTGATCAGGATGACAAGTTCCTGGTGCAATTCCTGTGCACAGAGGGTTTGTCCAGTGCTTTTCCAAACATATTTAGCACAGGGGAAGTGCTAATACAAGTGCCAGGTAGGGAGGAGAGGAGAG
>VZRR01000624.1:245067-319017 GCA_013398015.1 Oreocharis arfaki | reverse complement strand
AAAAAAAGAAAAAAAAAAAGCTGATTGCAGCTTGCCTGGGGATGCCGGGGCAAGATCTACAATTGCCAGCAGCGTGGCTGGGAGGCATCTGGCTCCCATCTGCTCCTGCCAGTCAGCCCAGAGCCCCATGAAGCCCTCCCAGCCCAGGGGGATGAGGGAGGAGCCCCCTGAAAACCCTACTGCGCCCCAAACCCAGAGATCTCTCTTTGTGCCACTGACAAGCTCGAAGGGGGTCGGTCCCCCCTCCCCTGCACCAACACCCCCTTTAATTAAAAATTGAAATCATGTAATTGCCTGTTCATTAAAGCCAATTAAAGCCCGGCTGACAAGGGAGGAGGCGGCACATTTTGCAACTCGCCGCGGAGATGAGAAAGCGCGCACCGCAATTACGGTGTCTGTTTGCTCTGCCTTCCCCCCAACGTCTTCATCAGGGCTGGCTTTGAAATCGGACCCGCAGTGGGATGGTGCTGGCGGGTGCCTCGCACCCAGCAAACCCCGCGTACTGGTCGGGCTGGGTGCTGGGAGAGGCTGCCGCACATCGCGGTGGGAAAGGGAGGCCGGGCTGCCTCCTCTCCTTCCTCTGCTTCTTCTCCTTCCTCTCCTTCCTCTGCCTTCCTCCCCTTTCTCTGCCTCCTCCTGCCCGGCACCCGCAGAGGACGCCAGGTGTGGAGGAAGGATACTCAGGAGGATGAGGGGTGGAGAACAAGACTGGGGGGCAGCATTCCTCGTGCCAGGCTGTGCCAGGGGCTTGCTGGAGCTGCATGACTACTGCAGCTCTGCCTTTTGGTCTCCATCTCCCAGGGGTGTTTCAGAGTCATAGCCGGCTCTTTGCCAGGGCCAGGAGCACCCACACACGTGATCCCCGCCCCTGCTTGGTTTTGGGAACGGTGCTGACCGCACGCTGCGAGGTGGGGTGAATGTTCACAGTGCTGCTCGTTTGCTGTCCCCAGCCTTAAGAGCAATCAGTTCCCGGGTTCAGTCGCAGGGCATTTATCTGGAGCCTCCTTGGCCTCACTGGGGAAAAGAGACCGAAACACCTGTTTTCCAGAAGGCACAATATGAAGGTGGGGGTGGAGGGGACGAGGGGGTCCATCCTCTCTTCTCCTTGGCCGGGAGATCCCAACACCAGCCAAGCCATCTCTGTGACCACAGGAGTTTCCAGCCAAAGCAGCTCCACCGGGTGTCCGAGCGCAGAGCAGAACACACGTGGAATGCTGCAGCGCTGCTGCTCCAGATGCCGGTGCCGTGATTTACCCTCGTGCTGCCCGGCTGTGAAACGCCTGAGCAAGCAGCCCTTGCAAACGCTTTATTGCACACACGCACTTGCCTACGTTTTGACCTGAACTGTGCTTATTAACCTCTGTCTTTTTTTTTTGGTGTAATAACAGTCCAGTGCTCTTTGTAGGCAATCTGTCTTCAAAGATCTCCTTTTTGATCTTTTCATAGGCTAAGCAACAATTCATCCTATATAAATCTCAGATTGAAAGTACATAATTTGCTTTTCCCTGCTTTTTTGAAGCGGTAAGAGATGAAACGGCTCAGGGGAATGTCAGCAGCAGTTATATCTTAATTGTTTTTTCTCGGCATCAAAACGCCTTGAACTATTCACTCATGTGCAGGAGCTCTGCATGACCTCTACAGCAAGTGCTGTAACTCCCCTAACAAGTTATATCCCATCGCCGACTTCAGCAGTTGGCTTTGGTAGGAGCGCCAATACTCACTTTTCACCCAGCCGTTCTTCTCTCACACTCTTTCTGCTCAGGCAAATCAAAGAGTTTGGAATGTGCCTTAAGTCAGGAGCATGAAAAGGAAAAAGGAAGACCAGATAATTGGGTTAAGTTAAAAACAATATTAAAAAAAAACCCCAAAAAATCCCAACCTCCTCCTAAGTGTGACCTTAACAGATCTGATCTAAGCAAGTTCTCCTTTATCCCTAAAAGGTGGATTCAAAAACTAGAGTGAATTTACTTTGTAGAAAGATCTGTTTAACAGCTCACAAGGAATATTTGTGAGTGCAAATACTTGCATCAATAACAGACCAGACCATCCTGTGCTCTTTGGTTTCTGCCCCAAACAGGGGCAATTCCTTTCTTTTTTTTTTTTTTGTTTCACCCTTTAGGTCATGATGAATAATGAGTAAATTCTTTTCTGTACTGTTTCCCTTCTCTTCAGCCCGTTTTCTCAAGCTGGGATGGGTCTAGTACGGCTTATGTCCACCTTGCAGATGCTGGGGGCAAACAGGGCGGCGGGGGCAAGCCAGCGAGAGGCCACAGCATCACTGGCAATGCTCTTCTGGGAAAGGAAACTTTGCTGGGAGGGATCCTTTTTGCAGTGGGGGACTGTTACCAGGGAGGCTCTCCGAAGCCAGGAGGCTGTGTGGAGCAGAGCTGGCAACTGCAGCACAGGCTCATTGGGTTGTGTTAACCTGGTTTGGCATCCTCACACGGTGTCCAAATTCCCACGGTAAAATCCGGAGGGTAAGGCAGCTTGTGCAAGAGGCGAGCGCTGCTGGGTGGAGCGAGTGTTTTCGCTTGTGTAATGGTGAGGTGAACAAGCAGAGAGGAAAGCCAGTCTGGAAACAAAAGCTGGCACTTGACAAACTGCTCAGTCTTCATTCACATGATGCCTCATTAACAGTGCACAGCCTTGGATTTTTAAAAAATTTTTTCCCTTTTCTTTTTCTTGGATGCTTGCCAAACCAGAGCGACTTAGGGCATCTATTGTTTAGGATTCATGGCGTTGGCCCGTGAGAGGCTGGTGGTATTTAGGACAGCAATATGAGCAAATGGAAAAAAAAAATCTTCCTGCTATTAGTGTGATGACTGTAAACCATTTGGGACAGGGAGGATGAAGGTTTTTCCATGCACAGGTCACAGCTGCTGCAACAGAACTGTTTGCACACCAATTTGTAGTGAAAAACATGGCCAACAAAGGTAAAAACTGGGAGAACTTCAGCTTCAGGGGAGGAGTCCTGAACAGATATATTGACACAAAATCAGTTCCCTGTGGACTATAACTGGGGAATAATACAGGTGTTTATCCTTGGGAGACGCAGAGGATAAAGAAGCATGAATGCAGCACTTTGGGTTTTTTTTAAACATTACCATTTGTAATAGACTCAGCATGGTTTGGGTTGGAAGGGACCTTAAAGATCATCTCATTCCAATCTTCCTGCCATTAGCAGGAACACCTTTCACTAGACCAGGTTACTCAGAGCCCCATCCAGCCTGGCCTTGAACACTGCCAGGGATGGGACACCCACAATTTCTCTGGGCAACCTGTGCCAGTGCCTCACCACCCTCACAGTGAAAAATTTCTTCCTAGTATCTAATCTAAACCTGCTCTTTCAGTTTGAAGCCATTCCCCCTTGTCCTGTGAGCATATGTCTTGTAAATAGTCCCTCTGCATCTTTCCTGTAGGCTCAACTGGAAAGGCTGTTTCCTGACCTAGAATTGTTTCCAGCTGGGCTGGAGTAAAGATGCTTCAGAAGAAGGTGCACATTTCAAGCACAAGTTCATAAGGCTGTGGTACCTCAGTGCAACGTCGGGCAGCCAGACCGTGTGTCACATTTTGAATTCACCTCTGCATTGCTGAGCTCGCAGGGAGCGAGCGATTTCCTCGTGCTGACCTAGTCTGACCTCTTCTTACGTGTCCCTCTGCAGCGTGGGGCTCCTCTGGACTGTGCTGTGCTGAGCTGGCTTCCCAGCGAGACCTCATTTGCTTGAGGAACTGCCGGCAAGGCAGCATTTAACTGAGTGTGAATCTATTACAAGTCTCCTTTATTTTAAAACAGGAAAAGCTTGTTTAATGAAGAGAGTGGAAACACACAGAGACCATTTAAATTTTTCCAGGTACCACAAATCCTAACCAGACAGCAAACCCCAAATAACTGAACACACTGATACTGAAATGGAAAGCTCTGTTATCCCAAATATCGAGCTCCTAGGAAGGTACCCTGATGCTGTGCTAGACTCCGGCGAAACCACAGGCTGTCCTGAGTTTCAGGTGGCAGCAGAGTATTTGCCATTTGTTCCTGTATCACATAGAGCAGCAGGACAGTACCTCCAAGGCTCTCTTCCTAGACAACCCAGGCACTGAGAGGTTGTTAATCACGCTGCAGCCCGAGCAGGTGACACACCAGATGAATTTCTCTTGGAGTGCTTCCAGCTGCTTTAACTTTCAGGCCCAGAACTGGCATTTTTTCCTCCCTCAAATGAGAAGCCACCAACATGAAGGCTGCATCACCAAAGCGTGTTCCCACAGACTGAACTTCAGGGCTTTTATCAGGGTGCTGTGATGGCAATCAGGCATGGATGTACGTAGACTTTTTGCTATCACTTTAAAAAAATTCCCACTAGCTCTGCATGGGGAACTCATTTATTTGTCTCAAGGCCCAGTCTTCAAAACACATCAATATTTTAAAAAAAAATTCCATTCAAACAATAACTTGTGGCTTTTTGCACACCCACACTCCCTCCATTTACCATCCAGCCTGGATTTATCTAGCCATGACATTCTGCCCCCCACCTCATCAGTTCTTTGTTCTGTTAGACGAATGAGCTGTACAGGTAGCAGTTTGTTTCCCGTAGACAAAGTCTGTAGTGAAAACAGAGAAGTCTAAGAATTGCTCATCTCTGCCCTTATCAGTGAGATCTGCAAGGGGAAGAGCACGGCTGGGTTTTGACAAGATCTGTTTTCTATTAGGCTGTGTCAACCAGCATTAACTCTGCTTGAACGAATCCCAGCTCAGCTTTCCCATCGCTTTCCCTAGGATGAACATCTTGCTAGGCAGCTTCATTACCCACCCATCTCATCTGGCTCCCTAGATGCTGGCACATTTGCTCCACATGTTCTGGAATTTCCCGTTTTCTCAAAATTAAAGTCAGCCTTTCAGGATTCATGCACATAAATTACTTTGGTGTGCTAATTTGCAGATGTTTATCTCCAGGTAGCAGCACTCCCGTTTAACCATATAGTGGAAAGCACTGCTTGAGGATGGGGAACTATTACTCTGTTTCTTCCAATATACAGAGAAACAAACCAGGTCAAATCTCTCCATTTGATGTCCCTGGCACTGTGCTGAGCCAGTCTGCATGTGGGCAAGCTCCATTCTTTAGTCCTGCCCTTGTCAGACATGCCTGCACACTGCTCTCCATGCCTGCCACAGAGCACTGCAGTCAGAGTAGTAAGTTACAATTTTTTTTTCAAATAAAAGCCCAGGATCTATCCCTACTCCTGCCTTCTTTCCTCATTCCTGCCTTAACACTATGGCACCTGAGCATTAGTGTTGTATTTTCTGACTGTGAGGTCAGATGTGGGCCCTTAACATTGATAAACCTGCTTGTCCCCCAGCACCGCAATCCGCCCCTGACCAAAGCACATGGATCATGTGGAATCTTGTAATGACACTGCCTCCCTAAAAACCCCAACTCCTTCAGAAGATTCCAGACTGTTTGCTTGCAAATTGAGCAAGTTTGTTCTGACTCACATCAAAGAACTGTGCACTACAATATTTACAAGGGCTCCTGTTTTGGCACATGTTGAGCCAGGAGCTGTATGGCCAAACAGCTGGAAATGTGCTGTGTTAAACACTCCACCCTTCACAACGGGATGCTCATTTCTCTTAGGAAGCATTAGGGACCAGACAGGCACCACCAATCATGTTTCACAACTTTAATAGAATATTCTATCTATTCTGTACAAATTGAAAACACTGTATTAAGTTACAAATGTGTAAGGTAAGGCTGGAGCACTCTACATGCCTGGTCACAGTGTTGATACAGCTGCTATTCAACTGCTGCCAGAGGTTGGCAATGGATGCTGAAACTAGAAACGTTTACCTTAAGTGCCACACAACAACAAAAGGTAGTTTTGAAGACTTCAGAACTTTAAGTAGAACAAATTGTGGAATGGAGTAATTTCAGTGTTGCAAGTAAGACACCCAAACTTCAGATTTATTGAACTGATTCACTTTGATAAATTTCCGTGTTCATAGTGAAAGGTCCTTTCATGCTGGACACTAAGCAATAAGACTACTGGAAATTGTCTGGTTCTTTGGCTGCAACCCACTTCCACCAACAGCAACAGTTTGGCCTTTGCATTTTGATCTTCATCCAGAAGAGTTGTCATTTTGATGCGAGTTTGTTTCTTCTGTCTAGACTACGACATTGAGACCACTTTGAATTACCTGTTTTACAAGTACCCATATTGTATGCAAAAGAGGAAGAAGATTTTTCAAGTATATTAAAAACTATTAAAAAGCACTAATTCTGTCAAAGTACTTACAAACATGAATGAATAAATAAATAGTAAGATGAACAACTAAGTCTCAAATATGACACCCTCTTCAATGAAGTAAAATTACTTCAACTCAACTGGTTGTATTGAGATAATAAATATGACACTGAAAGCTGCTCAAGCACTAGTTCAATTTGTAGGTTGCAAGAAACATTAAAAAAAGGGGGAGGGAACTAGCAAAAAAGTCATATTGCTCTATCTGTTTCAGCTACCATACATGTAATCCATTTACTTTAGCTTCTCAGCACATTGCTATTCCACGATTTTCAATGTTTCACAAGAAAATGGATAATCCTCACATGGTAGTCTGGACTATTCCCCTATGCATAGGGCAAAAGGCTCTAAAGGCCTATTGACATACTGAGCTACAGTGTACCAACGGCTGTAGAGTGTGCTTTATTTAAACCTCATATTTCCCAAATGCATTGAAGTTGCCACTGTACATGTTAAGCAATAAAGTTAGTGAAAATCATGCATTTTAAAACAAATTAATTTTAAGCATTGTTAATAAGATTGTGCTGCAGCGATAAAATATCCTGAACTGCAGGCCAGGTATCCAACTATTTGTTACAAGTTGTTCAAATATCACTTCCAAGTGGTGTTTCCTTATTACTGTTGTTTGCATTCAGCAGGTTGGCTGGACTCTTTCTGTGTAAAAGGAAAAAGAGAAAATAACCAGTTAAAAATCAAATTGGCATACAAGAAAACACTTCAACAAATAAACAAACTGGCTGTGCAGTTCTGAGTTAACTAGCTATCACTAGCATGTACAAAAATGCTACATGCAAACTCAAGCTACATCATTAAGGTCCAGAGTCACCACATTTATTGGGTTTTCCTTTGCCCCCAGCTGCTTGGTACCCCATAATTTTTAATCTACTTTTGTGTTGCTAACACTGCATCCTGTAGGCCAAGGTTCACACAAACAAGAAAGCAAACCACCACTTACTCCCCCAACCTGAGTCTATTTGACTTCCAGCCCTATTAAACAATTTTAACAATCAGCTGCCACCTCCTCCAGCTCTGAGGAGAGAGGAAGGCAGGCTGCTTATTCTGCAGCACGTCTGAGTTTTTCCTTAGGAGCCTTGCCCTTTCTGCTAAGGTGATAAAAATGTAATTAATGTGTTGATTTCTTCTAGGTTCTGCATCACCAGCAGGTAACTATTCAACAATTTAACACTGGGCAAGAAGTCCTGTGTTAATCTGAATATGTAAAAGCAGAAACACCTTCATTAGGTAGTAAAACAACTTCCCCTTTGGCAAAAGGAAGTGTATTTGGGAATGAGAACAAGTACTCAAACAGCTCAGAACTTCAGGTTTACACTGCACTTCTTGCTTTTTTTTGCATTGTAAAACAGCATTCTTAGAAAGCAGGAGAATTTATTCAGTACATTTCTACTTTGCTTCTCCCCTTACCATTCTTAATATAGTTTATTATTCACAAACAGCAGTCACAGAAACCTGCTGAAGTCTACTAAAGAAAAATACAGGTATAAAACACAACAGCCTGAACATCACTGATGCAAAGTAAAATGTTTCTTAGTTACTGTCCTAAAGAGGACATTTATGTGTTATAGAAGATGTACTCATGCCAAAGTTCAGTATACATCGAGTAACCAAGAGCTAAGACAACTGAAGCATTCTGCCTCTAGTGAGGAAGAATAGGTGCAACTAACTTAAACTTCCTTATCATGAAGTTTGCCCTTCATAATCCGCACTAAATCCAGGCTATTTTTCTGTTCCTCACCTAAACTGCTTTAGGGTCAGAGTGGTCACCATCACTGCCACTGCAAGTCAGGATTAGAGCCAAATGCAGAGATGTGTCTGAAATCTTCCAGACTTCTTTCTTGTGGTATTCCTCACCCAGCACATCTGGCTAACTTTACCTGTTCTCTCTCATTTGCCTGAAGTTCCAAGTAACACTGATGTGAATTAAACTGAACCGATCAGGGACTAAATACCGGAGAAGGAATATGTCTGCACAGAACACAAAATTAGCGTTCTTGCTCTTAAATTAAAATTTAACTGCCACTGGTAGTACATTGCATGCTATTCCTCTTTTTTAGGGGCAGGCAAAACCCAGCAGCATTTTTATCAAAAGTTTTCTAAAGGTTTGTATTTTTCTTTCAACTGCTTGGTATTTAAACATGGCCAGAGCAGTGTGCAGGCAGCATCACTTCCTCTCCTCCTTGCATTCTGGATAAGAGCCATGATGAAATAACAAACCTGCTATTTAAAAAGTACTCAAAAATCTTTCCATCTCCCTCCTTCCTCCCTAGTCACCTGTTATATTTAGATCAAGGCACACTTAGGTTGACCACTGCAACCATTTCTGCCAACTTTTAATGATCAACCAAAACACTTGTTATATTTTCTAATAAACTTCATTATCTTTTCCTTATTTCCGTAAACACTTAAACCATATTTATTGCATATAATTGTTTATCCTGCAAAAACTGAGTCACAGAGATCACAAAGTTCCTTTTTAAGGACCTTTCAGCGTTGATTACTGCTCTCAGGCAAAAAAAATAAATACAGTTTGAAGGGTTCCCGGATCTGAGTCAGTTGCTGGAGGATTTTGAGACAAATAGTGCTATTTTACGCTATTTTTACATTACACTTGAGGGTGTATCTGTGTTGGCCATATATACAAAATGTTTAAGCACGCTTTAAGTATCAAGGCAGTATTTCTGATCCAGACTCCAACATAATCCATGCTCTCCCACCATTTTAATACACAGCACTGCCCTTGCTGAGGGAAGCCAGCACAGGAGCTCCACACTGCCTTCAGCTACCCTCAGCCTCATGCAAAGCATCTCAAGTCTAATCCCAGAGGACACCAGCACAAAGAGACCACAATTCACTTCCAGTTACAGCTGCTCCAGCAGGCATATGCACGCTGAAACTTATCTCTGGCCTCTGCTAGCTCTGGTAAGATCAGGGGCCAGACCCCAAGCTGTGAGTCTGATGGAGATCTGACATCCACACTCCCTCAGGCTGGGCTTTAAAGCCTGAGCCTGCTCTTCCTGCAGAGCCCAGACTTGGTCACACTGGGTCAACCAACCACTGCCACTGATCTGCCTTAGCCCCTGTGCCATTTATCATCCCATTCTGGCAAGATGTCCATTCATGCTCTATTTCCCTGAATTAATTCCCCATGGTATCTTAGAAGGGCAGTGAAGTGCATTGGCCAGGCAATAAAGACCAGAGAGACTTCAACTGGCAAAGATAAGGAGGAACTGCATCTTATTTTCAAATAAATTTAGCAGTAAACACATGTACTGAAGATCACTACCAGGGCTACAGAGACAAGAATTCTTCTTGTTGTAAACAGATTCTCTACAGTAACCATAAGCAGACTTAAGTTCATCCTAAATATGGTAGAATTTTAAAATTTTTATATTTTTAAAGTCTTTCATATTTACTTATTCTGTGCAAGGAATTTAAACGACTCTGGGCCCTTAATTTCAGTTTGAGATGCTGTTCCAGTGGATATGAACAAGCTGAGCGAGACTCCCACCTATTTCTTCTCTTTTGCTAACAAAGATCAATATAAAGCTTTTTGTCACTGCTGCTCATTTATTGCATCACTTGCTCAGAATTAAAAATTCCACCTAAAATTTGCAAGAACATAGGGCTAAAACAGAGAAGAAAACCAGGCCTGAGTTAATACTGCTTTCATGACTTTCCTACACAAACTCCACTGTGTCTACCCATCCAGTTAAACTGGTGTCCTAGAGGATGGGGACAAGAGTCCAAAATATTGATACCACTTATTTTAGCAATTTTGTTTTTTTTCAAAACAGATCCTGCTGAAGGAAACACTGAATTTCTATTAGTCTTCAGTGTTTAAACACACTAGGCAAGATACATTCCTAGGTGATTCAAAGAGCAATCAAGTCTTTATCTCCTTACTGTTCCAATTCACTTTCTGGGAAGCTTCCCATTTGCTGAAGTAGCCATGCAGGAACAGGCAGATCATCGAGATCTCATCTGACTCCCCAAGAACTCTGCTGCCAACAGTGGGAACAAGGCAGGCAGCAGGCACTATATCTGACGTCCTTCCCAGTGCAGAAGGTAAAAAGCCTTTCTGAAACATCTTCAATGAAACAGTCCAACTATGGCACCTAAAGCTGAATCTTATCTTTGTTTATTTCCTATTCTATGTTACTGAATGAGAAAAACCAAGGATATCAAATATATACACAGAATGTAAACCTAGAGCTAACTGGAGTTAAGTAAGCAACCCTAACCCTAAGGCAAACTGCCTCCCTCCACAACTGGTTCTGGAAATGGTATTGCTGCTGACAGGTCCTGCCACTGTAACTCAGAAGACAAAGCACCTTGCAGTCCATGCAGTCTCACACACACGCAGCAGCTCTTTTGCTCATGATTCAAACCAGCACTCTGTAATACCCTCGCAGCTACTTCTCAGATCAAGCACAGCCCCAGTAAGGTGAAATAAAGGCAGTTAAAGGAATGGGACATGCAAGCACATAGAAAAATACACTAGACAAAACAAGTTACATTATCCAGTTTTGTAACATCTTCTGAAGCTACTTCCAATCATCTGACTGCTCAGTCTGCCACAGCTTATTTATGGCACAAGTGCTTTGTGTAGGAGTTGATAATGATCTGGTTGTAACTGAACAACTCAAATGTACTTAAAACTCACAGGAAGGAAGGAGGAAAAGTTAACAAAGCAGAAAGTGTTGACATGCAGCAAATGTACTACAACAATAAAGGAGGAGGTAATATGGATATGACTGAAAAGGAGAAACTGAATTTGAAAGGAAGACAGACCAATTATTTTTGTGTACATGAGAAAGAAAACTATTCTAGATAAGAAAAGCAGGGGGTGGGAACTAAAAGGCAAAGAAAGGCAAGGAACAAGGGGAAAGAAGACCAGAAAATGGCATGAGCAGGAGAAAGAATGGAAAACAGGAGTGAGGTATGAGTGTCAAAGGACAAAATAAAGCAATTCCAAGTTGACTTGAAAAACTAGAGCCAGTGGCTGACAATTTTTAACTGCAGGGAGGGAACACAGCTGTGCAACAGACTGCGGCAGGGCAACAGACACGCCGCTGTGACAAACGGGTGTTCTACTGCTGCAGGTGAACCACCAGTGCACGTATACTGGAGGCACCAAAAACCAACACAGAAGCACAGCTCCATTTTGAGTTTAACAAAGGCAAAGAAGGGCATTATCTATGCAGAGGGAATGAGCTGGAAGGGTTATAGCTTCTTCTAAATAATTAAAATAAAAAGACACAAGCCTAAAGTATCGGGGGAGGGAGGGGAAGAAGTATGGAGGCTGCTGCAGGCATTGTTCTCTGTGAGGAATGGGATGAAAGGTGAAAGATGACAGTATATGACAGAAGGAACTTTTCTTTCTTCTTTTAAATAAAGAGACAGATGAGCAGAACAGTACCTGTGCAGAATCATGAGAGATCAAGAAAAGGCTTCTAAGAGTGGCTGCCTGCCTTTGTCAAGCAGCATAAATAAGATGCCGGAAAAGGCATACTAAGTAAGCTGATGTTACAAGATTTCAAGAAGAGCAGAGAAGATATTTAAGAAATAATTTGCAAGTGCATTAGAAACAGTGAAGAGATGTAGCATCAAACCAGAAACAAGGAAAAACAGTGACAAGTCTCAGTATCTTTTATCATGTGTATATGAAATACAGTTTGACTGCTACAAAGGAAAAGCAGGAAGTGTGCCAGGAAGGTAGCGTGTCATTCAGAAAAATGTAATTTCATTATATGATTTAAAGGCACTTATCTCTACACCCATTTCTTTTTTTTTTCTTTTTAACTAATAAAAATTAAACTCTGAAGTCATCATTCCCCCATTTCTTTTCCCCATACAAAGAAAAAAAAAACAAAACAAACCAGAAAACCCTAGAAAACAAACCACATTGCAGAACTACAAATGGGACTCTTGGAAGTTAGGTATGAATGGAATTCCACCTTACCTAGAAATGTATGAATGATAAACAGACTTATATTACACCTAAATGGGAAAAAATTGAAAGGAACTGTCAGCATGGATGAAAAGTGAAATGTACAAAATAATACAGGAGGCAACAACCATAATCTTCCAAGATAACTTAAGCTTTTTCTTCCCCTGCAGAATACCAAAGCCTCTAGAAGCATATCTGATACTTCCCACAAACATATGTTGATGTAGAACTGACATTGTTTCTCAGCTGTCCAACTCCTTCCCATTACAGTTACACCACTGCATCTTGGTCCTAGGGAGCAGTCAGAATACTGATTTCTGCCCATCTGACCCTGTTTGATTAATCTTTGTACAAGACAGACTTTCTTTAGTATACTGAATTTCTCATTAAAGAAAAATAAACTTGATGCTTGATAGTGACAAAAAGCATTTACTAATGATATGATGATGTGTATAAAACTACACCAGAAGAGTGACATGTCAAGCTGCTGTTAAGACTTTCATCCAAAGATCAAGCAGTTTTGCATGCCCTTCACTTTTTCATCTGTCTTTATAAAAAATTGAAAGCTGATGTTTTAAGAACTAAATGAACACAAGTCTGTTATCACTGTCCCAGCTTCACTAAATATAAGCATTTACCATGACTGAAGAACTGAAAAATACCTATCAGAAGGAACACTAACCCTCAAGGCTGAATTTTAAGCCAGGTATCATAAAGTTTAAAATTCCAAGTTGAGGACTGACGTTTTTTTTGATTTCTAACCAAGTACAGACACGTGGAGTCTAACCTGCAGCCATCAGGACAACGATAAAGAACAATTCTAAGGAAAAGAAAATACACAAACAAGCTAGTTGAGATTTGTCAGACTAATTCTAACTTGAAGTCTAGCCAAAGAACATCTGAATATGACCTTTTTAAAGGAAAACTATATATCTGCATTACATAGAGATGCCATTAAGAAGCAAAGGCACATAGTTTGGAAATTATCTTAGTGCAGGTTGGAAGTCAAAACCTACATTTTCTCAACTGATAGAAACATTAACTTATTTTTTTAAGAGCAATTTGAGTGCTGAAGATAATGAAAACATTGCAGTCAGAAGTTAGGGTGTTTTGGGGATTTTTAAAATAATTTATTGATCTCTTAACAAACTATTATACCCTTAGCTACACTGCTCATGATTATAGTCTGTGTTATGACTAAGCACACAGAAGTCCTTACCTTAGGATCACTCTCTGTATCTTCCTCCTCTTCTCCCTCCTCTTCCCCCTCCAACTCCTATGACAAAATAGAGATAAACTAACAGAAATTAAAACAGGTTAAAAGGGCAACTTTTTGTAATGGACAAAAAGCAAAGTAGCAAATTAAGTTATCACTATATTCCAGAGTGTTTCAGATGTCAATATCAGGCTGATTTAAAAGAATTCAGCATCTTCCAAGTTTTAAATGCAAAATCTCTAAAATATGGTATAAAGGTTTCAGTCTGGTCTATGTAAGCTGCTGCTGCAGTCTCACAGCAATTTTTAAACTTCGACCTAACAAGTTATTTGGAATTTTAGTTTTGGTAATAGGTATATATGTCTGATTTTGCTCTTTGTTTCAGTCTCCCTCCAAAGAGTCCATTTATTTAGATTACTGTGCACAGGCTATCCCGTGCAGGATTTTGCAGGATTTTTGCACTCAGTTTTACACACAACTACACCGAAGTGATAACATCTGGCACGGGAAACCGATTAAAAATACACATACACACTTCTATCAATACCCAGCTTAAAAAATAAAAATATGAAAATTTTTAGTCACTCAACAGCCTAAGCACAGAGAAAAAAGAGACTGCATGCTGAAGGCTGTTAGCTCACATCAGATCAGCACCTTGGTAACTTCTGATGTACTCTGGTATGGTGAACCTGACAACAGTCAGGGATGTACCTTTGACAAATCAGCAAGAACAGCACAGTAAAAGCAGCAAAGCAAAAAATCCAAAGGATATTAGTTAAGTGTGGTAACACTTTGTGGTTTTGTGCAAAGCTCACTCAAACAACACTACTGCAAATAGACCAGAGCTCTTGATACACTAGAAATACCAGCCTAAATTATTTATGCTGACCAGTTGCACACCTCCCCTTTTTTACTTTATATTTAGTAAGACCCAGTCTTCAAGCTTATGACAACTAAAAGCTGACAGCTGAATTCCACTACCACCTAAGGAACAGATATTTATCATGCAGCATTCCAGAAAAAAAAAGCTTGTCTTTAATTTTTGACTCATGTCAGAAAACAGCTTTCAAAACACTAAAAAAACATGGATAAATGCTCTTGCAGAAAGTAATTTTATGAAAAGGAAAAACCAGCCACAGTTCTGCAAGTTACAAATGCTGAACTCTTTTGGAAAGAAGTACCATGCACAAGAGCATTTATGAAAAACTGTTTTCTGCTCCATATATAACTATTCCTTGCACTGGAATGGAATAGGTAATCAGTTAACTATAAAAAAATACAGTGTGCATCTCACCTCCTCTTCACCTTCTTCATCTTCTTCAAACTGAAAAACAAACCCAAGATTTAATCAGCTCTGCTAGTATTTGCATAAAAACTTCTTCAGCAATAGGTGTAGCAAACTCAAACACTGTAACTGAAACAAAAGCCCCTTCCAGAAGCAGATTAACAACTTACAGCAAGTAGAATGACCCTTTCCTATCCCCAATGAACAGGAATCTCTTCAGGGGCTTTTTGTTATTTTCCTGTAATTAATACTTCACACTAGTCTAATCAGAAAAGGAGGAGAATGTTTCTATCTATGTGCTGACTAATAAACCAAATGCTAATTGCATACATACGTTATCATCATCCTCTATAGCTTCCCCAGTGAAATACAGCACAGCACGAGGGACTATCCTTTCACGGAAGAAGTGTCCAATTTCAAAATCTGCTGCTAAAGTGAATTCTGAGTCTTCATCCTGTAAGGCAAGTCAGTTTGAGTTTTCTACTGCAAATGTGATGTGCTGCACAGAGGCACATGAAATTATTTCAAAGTAACAGGTTTGGGAAAACATCATCCTGGCATCATCAACCTTGAGGTCACAGGTACTTTCAGTATACTTAACTTCCTAACAATAAAATCTAAAGTCTAAATCTAGGTTTGCAGAATTGAGATTTTCTGTACAAGTTCCCTACTTTCTACACACACGTTACCATCCTGCTGAGGCACCTTCTATTAAAAAGCTCATACAGACTCGGCTGGCTCTGGCATCTGACATTACAGAAGTGTTCAGAATGCTCCACACTGATTTTTAAAGAAGTCAGGTACCAGCCATGCAGGAGTGCTGCACGGGCAGGGAAAATAATGACCTTCCCAACAGCAACCACTGGAGATGTCTTGGATCAGCAAGTCGTGTAACAGTGAACTGTCAATGGATTACTTGGCGAAGTCAACAGTATCCTTTCACTTTATCAAGGTGAAGCCCAGATTTGTCAAAAGCAAAAATAACAATAATAATACACAGTACTTGATAAAAGAACTCTAGAGTCACTATACAGTGACTTAGCAAAAAGGACATGGCAAAGAGCAATTGTGCTATTTCAAAAACTTACCAATGACTCTCCATCACCAGATACTGCAAAAAGAAAAGAAAACCAATATAAGAAAAGCTTGCACAGTCTCACTCACCTCAATATTCAAGATGACAAAACAGTATAAAGACCTTCTCACACCAGAAAATACTGAGGTTATAAAGGCTTCACAAGGTAACTATTAAAACTATAATGACAATTCAGATTAGTATTAAGTTAAACCTACAGAAATCGTACTTTTAAGAATTTCCTGTGTTACAGGTAGCTCTTGTGTTAGTAGCTGCCATTTGTATGTCCAAGATTTTTGCACAGGAAATACTCATTCTACAAGGATGGGTTCAGAGGGCATGAAGATTAACATATTTGGTTTCTATATTAATGCTGTAATTACAATAACTTCATTTGGCTAGAGCACTACAAATCATCTCCTCTTCCCCAAAAAAGTTTGTACCACGTAGATGAACATTTTGACAAGAATCTGCAAAGCACTGCTGAAAAGAGGCCCAGTACTGTAACCAGCATGGAACAGGGTGGGTGTTTTGTTTGTTTAAAGACAAAACCAACAGACTAACCAACAACAAAAAAATCAAATCAATGCAAGAAACCCTAACACAAATCAAAATGTATTTCCCTTCTCCAAACTACCATGTGATCTACATTGAAAGTGATGATTTGCCTCAGTCTGTTCTCAAGTTGAAAATGCAAGTATCAACTGCCAGCAGATGTCAGTGTCTTATCTCATACAGTTAATTCCAAAGTGTACCCTTTCAGTATTTAAAAGAACAATATAACACCATGAGGAGACAAATCTCCATCTCTTCCTCAAAGCAACAACAAAAATTAAGGGATATTTCTGTACCAAACCACCCCCAACTTTGGAAATACATATCCTGTGTTTCTTATCCCCATGTGCATGGGGATTTGCAGTGGTCATTAGGAAGGACAGCTAGTTCCTAATAGCCCAGGACAGAATCCAGAACCATTCTGCTCAGTATATCTCTGGAATCGCATAATAGTTTAGGCTGGAAGGGACTTTAGGATGACTTAGTTTCAACCCCTCTGCCATGGGGAGGGTCACCTTTCATTAGACCAGGTTTCTGAAAACCCCATCCAGTCTGGAACACTTCCAAGAATGAGGCATACGTAACTTCTCTGGACAAACTGTTCCAGTGTCTCACCACTTTCACAGTCAAGAATTTCTTCCTAATAGCTAACCTAAACCTGCCCTCTTTTGGCCTAAGCCATTCCTCTTGTCCTGTCACAACACGCCCTTGCAAAAAGTCCCTCACCACCTTTCTTGTAGGACCCTTTTAGTCCACAAAATAAACTACTTCCTTCCTCTATGTTCACAGAAGAGGATGATGAAAGACATACCAGGAATAAACTAACGGTTTTGGAATCCATCTGAATTGTTTAATACATGAATACACACCTAAGATTAGATGAGGAAAATGACAAAATTACATCATTACATCATTAATTAGGGACAAGGATCCCTAATTAATCACAGAAGAAACTACAGGAAGTTCTGTCACTTGACACAGAGGTTTCAATCAAACCGCTACGCTGTAACTTGACCAGCAATGGAATACATTTCTTTTGCGTGTTAGAAACATCAAACTGATGCATGGAGCCATCCTGTGGTAAAATGTGTCAACTTCTTTAAGAGAACCTACATGAGACTCTTTCCATGCTATGAATCCTGCTCACACTGCACACCAACTGGCCAAATTTTACAGAGTAACATAATGTCTGGGCAATCTTCCTCTACTAGGCAGACAGTTTACAATGCAGCAGCATAAATAGTTTGAATGTTTAAGCCACATAAATACAAATATATGTAAGTAAAACACAACATATTTTAAGGACCCTAAATTCTTATTTCCCAAGCTTACCCTTTATTGGGCTGAAGAAGTTAAAAAATGAATCATTAGGTACTTGTTTAGTAATTGTCCGAACTGTGCCTCGGCCCTTGTGTTTCTGTTTCTTCTTGATTGTTTTAACCGTGACGTTTTTTCCTTTTTTCCAGTCAATGGTACACCTAGAGAGAGCATGTGAGAAACAGCATTTTAACACAAGGCACCCCAGAAAACAAGGAACTGAGCAGCAGAGCAGCAACACCAAGGCCAAGATGGCTTATCACTCTCTAGATGAAGCTACTTGACAAGATATGAAGTGGGTCATAGCCCTACAGTTGATGTGTATTTGGACATATGAAATATTTCCCTAAATGAAAATGCTATACAAGTTCGTCTTGGCAGAGTAATCACTGCCCCCACTCCACCCAAAATTCAATACCTCTTTGGCCCAACAACCAGACTTCTGTAACCAAGCACAGGATTAAACTATTCCAGAAAAGGTCTCACTGGTCAGACCATTAGGAAACAGCACATTACATCCTTTCACTACAGGTCAAGGCAGTGTCCAGTTACATTAAAATGCATGTCCAAAGAGCGGCCAGGAAGAGCAGCATCTGAGCTCTCCAAAGAGCAGTGCTCAGATTGACTTGGCAGCCAGGCACATCAAGCTGAAAAGAGCCTAATTCTCAGTTCCATTCTGCTGCTGAACAAATTGACACCCATGAAGTTTTACCCAAAACTCCACATAGCAAAGAGTGAGGGGCAAACACAGCTAATTCTCCTGTAATGGAAATAATAGTGTCACAGTAACCCTTAAGTGCCTCAAAAATATCTTGTCCTATAGAGAGACGGCCAAAGTCACCAGTTTTATATTTAACCTGTAAAACAAGTCACAGACATGTTTTCCTGCTCTATGTGTACCATATCTAACACCTTCACCAGGAAATATCAACTAAAATCAAAGTTTTGACAAATCAGCAATCTCGGAAAGCACTCCTTTGTAATACCTAAACAGAAAATATTATGCTGTAATGAACTACAGTTTTCTTCAAAATGGAGTAGTCCGTTACTTTGGCACAACTTTCACTAAACATCCAAGTAGACATTTTGCCTCACTGCAGGCGAATGCTCAGTTCAAAAGCAAACATGTAGCACTAAAAGTCAGGAAGTTTTGAGGTTGTCAGCATGCCTTCAAGAAAACCAAGTATATGGCATTTTTTAAGTGTGAGTAAGAAAACCCCCAAAACCAAACCACCAAAACACATCCTTGAAGGGGTAGAAAAAAAAACCCCAAAAACCAAATAATCGCCAACAGAAAAGAATACTTAGATGCTCAGAAAAAGAAAGTACAAAAGGCATTTTTCATTTGTGTCAGCTCTGCTCTGGTGTGGCACTGAAATTTGGTTATAGAGCAAAGATCACAGATGGGAAGAAAAAGGGTTACGTTAGACGGAACGATTCTTTTACCCCCAAAAAACTCTAACGTGGTGTTCAACTCAATAGACTTCCAAAACAGACATGAGAATTTACCATCCACAGCTGTTTTCTGAACATGTTTTGCAAAAACAATAAAAATAAAATTTAAAAAAATTGCTGCATTGGCCGCAGCTCCCAGAATCAAACTGAATGGCCTTTACATTCCAGCCTCAAAACAAGGTGAAAGAGCACCTGATACATATGGCCTATTCCTGCCTGATAATAATAAACCAATTCCTGCTGGAATAAAAATTGCTGAGGAGATAAGACTCCAAGAGAGTCTAAGGCCACTTATCAGAATGAAGAGGGAGGTAGTCTGTGGAAAAGTAATGACTAAAAATAATTTACCCAGTTTTCTGGAAATAAAAGGTTTGTTACCTCAATTAAAGAGCAATTAAATTTGCAAGGTGTTCAATTTAAAATATACACTGTGTTAAAATACATCTCCATCTATGCATCTGTTACTTCTGCATGCTGAGGCTAACATCATCATCATCATCTCTACAAACATTTCCAGTTTTGAAGTCAGTAATAATTTTATCCTCACTAATCATTATCACAGTAAGCAAAAAAAAAAAAAAAAAAAAAAAAAAAAAAGGCATTTTTACTTCAGAAGCTTTTTTGAATTTGAGTTTTCCTTACCCCTCACAATCAACTATTTCAGGTCCTTCAAATGAAAAGGGATCTGTCTTGTCTGGCTCCGACTTCATCTTGTATGTTTTTGTCAGGACTGAATTAGAAAAGTAGTCATTGGGCCCAAAGTGGAACTCTAATGAGAAAGACTGGAAGAAATTTTATGTTACCACTAACTTTCATCTATGAAATAGTGTATCAGCATAATTACCATTAATCAAACTCTGAAAATATTAAAAAAAAAAGATAATTTGATGGCAAACATATTTCAAACTACAGCAGAAGCAGGAAATTAAGCATGTCAACCAATTTCAAATGGGCAAGAAGCTACAACAACCTTGGCTTAGATTCAAATTATGAACGGGTAATTAATACATTTCATTCATATTCATATGTGAATACCTTCACATATAGAACTGCTGTCCTAAAAGCAACCTTAGAAATAAGTATTTTGAGAAAAGTCTTGATTTAATTTCCTATAGAAGCCTCTCATCATCCTGGCACTAAGGATGAAGGAGTTGTTATTCTGAAGTCATTTTAACATTAGAACAACACCATGTTGTTCTATTGCTCTCCTAAGTCTGATCAATATCCTGATCTTAAGAGAGTAAATCAGACATTATTTCCAATTAAACCTCAGTTTAGATTGCAGGAGTCTATTTAAATAGTATGCTCCACCAGGAACCAGAGGTGTTTTTTCCATTTGATAATAGAAAATCCTGCAAAAGAACACTGACTTCATAAACTGAATCCTATAACCAACATGTCTCAACAGGTTACAACATGAAGCAGGTGTTTCTGGTTATGTTTGAACCTCCTCTGGCACCCAAAAGTTGTTTGTAAAGATTCAGTTTCTTACATGGAGAACAAAAGGCTCCAGTTACAGAAAACCACAGCATCCACGATGCATCAATTTTCAGATCTGTAAAGCTTTCTAAACTGCTTGCACAATGCTATATATGCTCACCTTGCACTCAGTATCAACTACGAACTTTTCAAAGTAAACCAAAACTCAGGATGTCTTGGAACAGGGGAAACAATAGAAGATAAAGGTTTTTGGCAGCATTGATTTAGTGACTTGAAGGGAAAAAAGCCTGCAGGTCAGTTCAGAACAACGGAAGGGCTGAAAGCCAAAGCCCCCAACATCACTGCCCAGCCACAGCATGTGTAACAGTTACCTTAAATATTTTATTTACTCCCTCAGTAATACACATTAAGAATTAGCCCTAATCTGCACACAAAACAGATTACATAACTGCCAAAAGACTGGCCCTGAATGCACTTCCCCAGGCATTCTTCAGACTCAAGCCAGAAAACTGTCTTATCACCAAGCCTGCCTTGCCATCCTCTTTTTCAAGGCTATTCATGCACTGACAAGATAAATAACTCGGGACAACAGCTTGTTCATCACAGGTATTTATCTCTCATTCATCTCCCAAAGGCCCCTTAATCTTCCTAAGACCCCATCATTCTCCTCACATGACTCAAATGTGCAAAGAGAGCGGTCAAGGAGTGATGGAGACCAATGGCAACAGCAGCCTTCCCAAACCCGTGCTGACTGTTTAAGGACAGGAAGCCACTGGCACCCAGCAGTACACTGGACTATCTGTGTTGACTTCATACTGCCTGTTTCAGCTTTACCTCCCTTTAAAGCAGTTCAAGACAGCTGTATGGTTTGGAGGCTGTCTTCAGCTAAGGCTAATCTCTGGCAAACATGCTCTGGAGAAGAGTTACAAACTTAGCTTATCCACTACCAGTGACGAACATCATACCCAAATAATCCCATAAACCATCACTGGGGCTATAAATAACCAACCAGTGGCACTACTTAGCATGCAGGATCTCAAGGGCTAGCAAGACAAAAATAGCTACACAGACTGCATTTCAGCATTTCATTGTACACCTGCTAATTAGGAGACAAGAAGCTTCAAGCTTCACATAATACTTGAAGTGTTGTAATAACCTTTCCAGTACTCTTTATTTGGACATCTCTGGGGGTTTTTTATCAGCTATGTTCTCATGAAGTTCAAAAAAAAGAAAACTTCTTTTTTTTAAGCTACTGAAGTTATACCCAGATGCATCATCCAGGTTTGAATATGCTAGCTAGGGATCCTAAGGTCCAAATAAATATATAAATAGAAATTATAATTATAAAATACATGTAAGTTTATCCATATGATTATAAATAAGTAAAAGCAAATAGTAATGGAATCACTTATGCTCCACGCAGATAAAAGTTTCTATGTGCAGGCCATAACAAACAGGACTTTGAAGCACTTTAACTGCAGTCAGGTAAATTCACTTTTGGGGTGCCATAGTAACAACAGTTAGTTGTTTTGGGTTAACAGTAGATCAGAGAATTCCTAATTATCATGTATTTCTTTAGCAGCAAAATCTAATCCCCGGCAGAATTAGCGCATCTGTGACACACTGGTTATGTGAAGTTCTTACAGTACAAAGCTACCACAGCTGCACCAATTTTCAACAGAGAGAACTGCAGATAAGACAGTCACACACAACTGGAGAACAGGTTTCACTCAAGCAGTTAGGAATGCATCCTTTGTCTCCAAATACAGAAGGGACATGGAATTTGTCAGCCTTCCATTACTGGATTTAATGTAGCACTGGAATGGAACCTATTTACAGAAAAACGCTGTCAAAAGGTTACGAACAGTGCAAGACCAGATAAATCCCTTGTTTTAAGAGTTCTCCAACTTAAGGTACTGTAAAACAAAGCTGAATTGAGAAGATAAAAATTATGTAGGCAAAATAACCTATTCCCATCTCATCCAGATGACACTGAATAGATATGCTTCAAGATAAAAACAGCCAACTGCTTAGAATATCTTACTTTGTGCTAAGACAATTCATTTTCTTCATAAAACTCCTAACCTCTCCTTAAGCCCCAGCAATCTTTAGAAACTTAATTCTCAGTTTTCCTCTGCCATACTACTTTCTTGCCTATTACCAGCTTGAGTGTTTCATTACTAGTAAAAGAAAAACAAAAAAAAACAAAACGCAAAAAAACCCCAAACCAACTTTTTATTAACCTTTAAAAGCTATTCTGAGAAAGTACTTCCACCTTTCTCATGTGAATCTTCAAGGAAGCTTGTCTTGCATTTATTTCAGACATTGTCAGAAGACCATAACTCCATAAGGCTAAACAAAAAATACCAAATATAAGGAAAAAGCCACAATGACAAAATTTAAAGAAAGTATATGTAGGCTCAAATTCCATCCTTCTCCCTGCCTCCCCCTCAAAAGGAATTCAAGGAATAAATATAGTCTGCATAAATTGAATAAGCAGCAGAAAAACTTCTTTTCAAAAACACACAGCCTGTTTCTGTACATCGAACTTAAACAAGAAATCAATTTCTAAAAATAAAGTTGTACTTAAAAAAATACTCATTAGGTACACTTTTAGAATACTATCTAATATATTTTCTATTCTTTTCAACAGGTACAGTGCTCATAATCATTGTCTTTCATTAGTATTACCAAGTCACATCTCCTCTCTTGACAAAATATTTGATACCCAGAATTTTCCCCACAATTCATTTCCGAATCAAAAGCACACATATAACTGTATTACTAAGAGCAGCTACACTAGAATTTGAGAGAGAAAAAGAAGGTAAAAACTAGACAGAATTGTGCCAGAATTTTAATCTAGAAACTACAGTAATGTCAGAGCTGTCCAGCTACGAATGAAAGAGCAGAGTCAGGAAAGCTGGAGATCAATCTTTACAAGGCAAAGCATGAAAATATTAGCTTAGAAAGAAACCTCACACACACATACTACAGCCAAAGAGAGCTGAATGAATATTTTGGAATGCTGTTCTCTTCATTACTACAATCTTCATGAGAAACAAGCAGAGAAAACTCACCATAGGCTGTCCTGGTTCAGAAAACTTGACTTTAATATCCTGCAGATGTTTCAAGATAGGTTCATCATATTCCTAAGCAGAAAAAAAAAAGTAAAATCCAATTCAGCAGGCAGTATTTAGAAGAACAGCCGCTTCCGAAGCAAAAACCAAACCCTGTAACTAATTCAAGGATTTCAGCTTAAGTAAAGATCTGGATCTAAATTTTTTAATCATAGTTGCAAATTCTATGTGCCAAGCTCTCAGTCATTTTAGGGCTCATCTTCAGTAAACAAAGCTGCCAGAATGCACTACTGAAGATACAGTAACTTCATTCAGGATATTTATTGCAGTGAGATTCACAGGAAGACACACTCCAGGGAATTCTTCTTTGACAGCATTAAAAGCAATTAACACAAGGGCAGGAATAACTACCTCAGCTATCTAACATGAATTCAACCAATCCATGCATATTCCTGTAACATCCTTGCAAAAATAATCCTTTACGGACTAAACTAAAAATGCTTGTCCATCATTAGCCTTTCAAGCATCTTCAGGGATTCCAAAGACTCAAAAGATTTGGTGTCTCACACACATTCCATGGGGATTGACAACTAATGGGAAAAGCAGCAATTCATTCAACACAATGCTCATTTCAGAATAGAAACTTACTTGTACTAATTCACTTAGCATATCTACATTCCTAAAGATAGTAAACCAGAAGTCTGGAATTCCTTTGACATTTGTCTCTTCTGCTTTTTCGTCTATTACCACTGCATTTTTCAGGTCTCCCTGGGAAAGAAATACAGAAACAGCTCAGCAATTAAATTGTGACTTCTTAGTATATTTAATAAACAGAGACAGAAGTATAAAACAATTGCCATCTCTGAAGCTGTGCCTAAGGAACATTTGAAATCTACATTTTTTTTCCTCTGTAAATGAAATTAACAGATACAAGATTTATTTACACAACTCAATACATACATATTTAATTAGGATTTGCTTTCAATTCATCAGAAATTCTTCTATATGAAGACTAAACAGACCAAGTGTCTGCTTCAGTGATTTGACAAACAGAAATAATTAAAACACTTTCTATCTTTCTATAAACAGAAAAAAAAAAGCCTTTCTATTTTTCTATTAATCTCTTTTCTGTAGCTCCATAAGCCATTTACAGTGTTTCATTTAAAAATTTAAAATTTAACATTGCCCGCTGAAATGCTGTTTTAGTACATCAATTTTGCAGAATACTTATAGAGTTGTTTTTCATGGGTATTTATCATTATTATGCTGTGTCAAATTATTAGTGTTTTGGGAAACAGGATGCCCTCCACATAACTGATGTCAAATGTTATAAAACAGAAGAATTACTAAGTCATTTCTCAATCCCAAACAACCCTGGAAATTCAGAGTGTCAGTTAGTTGTACTGCACCTTTCCTTTCACACCACTAGATAGCAGCAGATATTTAAGATGGTTTTGGCAGTTACTTGAGTTATGATGAGCCAAGAACATGAAGCTGCAGTTTACTTCCCATCCAGACAAGTTTCTGATTTTATTGTGTGGAATTTGGCCTGTCAATGCTGTATTTACACAGAGCCTAAGAAACGTTTTTTGCTCATGCACATGGAGTACTGTGTCATGCTAAATCTCAGGGGATCAGTGAAAACAAAGAGAACAATTCACTTCGAATACAGAACATCATCCAAAAAAAAACCCCGAAGAAATCAGGCTAAGGAAAAAAATGCAAAGAAAATCTGACAGAATGGCAAACAGAGTTTTGTAAGTAGGTCGCTTTTCTGAGACAAAGCCTGAGCACACATCTCCAGAAATGATGCTGGGAAAGTAACAGACAGCCTACAGATTGTATTATGCCTCCCAAATCTAGACAGCTCCTACTCAGTAGACAAGTAGGAATCCACCAGCCAGCACTCGTTTTATTAGCTCAATTCTGTTTTATAACTGTGTGACAAGTGTCTCACCTGTATTTATGAAAATGAAAGCTAATGATGTCCCCCAAAATAATGGGGACAGGCAGAGAACCAACCAGCCTTTTATTATCTTGGGGTTTCATGTAGCACTGGAATGGAACCCATTAGCAGGAAGATGCTGTTAACAGGTTACGAACAGTGCCAACAAAGGCAATTCCTCAATTCTCTCAAGTCACAAATTTGAAAAAAGGTTAAACTAATGGTTTAGAAGCTTTCACTGGACATAACAGTGTATTCATAACAAGAACACACCACTGACGCAAAAGTTCTTTCAATGGCAAGAACAGGAATTTAACTCTGACAATCCAGTATATCTGTAGTTCATGATCCAGCTTGTACTCACAGCCAGTTTTTCTTCTTCCTCATTTTCACTGTGCCATTCTGACTCTGCATCCGTGGGTTCAGCTTCCCCATTAATAAACTCTCTTCTCTGTGTTAAAGAAACCAAGAGTGTAATTGAAGATGAAAAATTACATATATGCAACCAGAACTGACAAGAACAAATAAAAATTATATACACAGTTTTCCCACCTTGTCAAAAAGAGGCTGATAGAGTGCTGCATATTTTCTCTCTAAATCATGTACTTCTTCATAGAATTTAGCTTCTATATGGGCACATTTCACCTGGAGCTTTTTCAAGGCATCAATTCTTCTTATCACTGCTTTTGGAAAACTAAAAACCAAAATTATTTAAGGTTAAAAGTTAGTCGCCTCAGCATTATTTCACACATTACTGCGAAATAGGCTGCTTATAACTACGTGCAATTTTAAAATAAAAGGCTTATGTCAAACATACATGTTTCTCCAAAACCTATTTCAAAAAGTTGAAAGAATCCTCTCCTACCCAAGTTGTTCTCAAAGGTGTTATCTTCTGTTCCATTCCCTGGGGCCACTACCCTCCCTGTGTAGTTCAGAGATCTGAAATTAATACCTTTGTTTACACCTAAACTTTGAGACTACATTTGTGTTGATCCATGTGTGAAAAATAAGAACTGTGCATTCTACAGGGAAAGCTTTGATTCATGGGTCACACTCTGGAAAGCACACATTGCCCATCTGCACGTTAAATTATTAAGCACTTAGATACCTTCATGTAAAAAAAACTCTTTATAGAGCTTAAGTTTTTTTCCAAAAAGAGGTCTACAGACAGCTATTCTCAGCCAANTAAGTAGGTCGCTTTTCTGAGACAAAGCCTGAGCACACATCTCCAGAAATGATGCTGGGAAAGTAACAGACAGCCTACAGATTATATTATGCCTCCCAAATCTAGACAGCTCCTACTCAGTAGACAAGTAGGAATCCACCAGCCAGCACACATTTTATTAGCTCAATTCTGTTTTGTAACTGTGTGACAAGTGTCTCACCTGTATTTATGAAAATGAAAGCTAATTATGTCCCCCAAAATAATGGGGACAGGCAGAGAACCAACCAGCCTTTTATTATCTTGGGGTTTCATGTAGCACTGGAATGGAACCCATTAGCAGGAAGATGCTGTTAACAGGTTACGAACAGTGCCAACAAAGGCAATTCCTCAATTCTCTCAAGTCACAAATTTGAAAAAAGGTTAAACTAATGGTTTAGAAGCTTTCACTGGACATAACAGTGTATTCATAACAAGAACACACCACTGACGCAAAAGTTCTTTCAATGGCAAGAACAGGAATTTAACTCTGACAATCCAGTATATCTGTAGTTCATGATCCAGCTTGTACTCACAGCCAGTTTTTCTTCTTCCTCATTTTCACTGTGCCATTCTGACTCTGCATCCGTGGGTTCAGCTTCCCCATTAATAAACTCTCTTCTCTGTGTTAAAGAAACCAAGAGTGTAATTGAAGATGAAAAATTACGTATATGCAACCAGAACCGACAAGAACAAAGAAATAAAAATTATATACACAGTTTTCCCACCTTGTCAAAAAGAGGCTGATAGAGTGCTGCATATTTTCTCTCTAAATCATGTACTTCTTCATAGAATTTAGCTTCTATATGGGCACATTTCACCTGGAGCTTTTTCAAGGCATCAATTCTTCTTATCACTGCTTTTGGAAAACTAAAAACCAAAATTATTTAAGGTTAAAAGTTAGTCGCCTCAGCATTATTTCACACATTACTGCGAAATAGGCTGCTTATAACTACGTGCAATTTTAAAATAAAAGGCTTATGTCAAACATACATGTTTCTCCAAAACCTATTTCAAAAAGTTGAAAGAATCCTCTCCTACCCAAGTTGTTCTCAAAGGTGTTATCTTCTGTTCCATTCCCTGGGGCCACTACCCTCCCTGTGTAGTTCAGAGATCTGAAATTAATACCTTTGTTTACACCTAAACTTTGAGACTACATTTGTGTTGATCCATGTGTGAAAAATAAGAACTGTGCATTCTACAGGGAAAGCTTTGATTCATGGGTCACACTCTGGAAAGCACACATTGCCCATCTGCACGTTAAATTATTAAGCACTTAGATACCGTCATGTAAAAAAAACTCTTTATAGAGCTTAAGTTTTTTTCCAAAAAGAGGTCTACAGACAGCTATTCTCAGCCAAGAAATAAAAGTGTAAGTATTTACTAAAGGCAGTATTTAAATCTACTTTACAGTCAATATAAAACTAAGCTTCAAACTAGGGATATACAGGTCCTGAACTTTCCATTACATCCTGGACAGCAATCTTATAGAAATCACCCTCAATGTAGCACATGCCCTGTCAGAATAAGGGTCACTGAAGGAAACAAAGGAGGGGAGGGGAGTTACTTCTATCCAAAACAATAATGGCCATGGAAAATACTGAACTGGACAAAATTTTGTTTGCAAGTTTGCATAAGCTAAAACTTCACTCTTCCTTCCAGAAGTAAGCCACTATGAATCATGGGTTAAGTAAACCATTTCTCGGAGTGAATCATTTATTCTAATTTCCTACCTCAATTACACAGTAATAATATTCTACTATGCTTTCAGTCTTGCAAGGATTTTATCATGCTCAGTACTTACGTTTCAATGTAACTTGAAGGAGTAAGTGATGTGTTGTCAAGACGTTCCTGAAGAGCTGCAAGGACCTGTGGATTTTGCATCACTTGGTCTGCCAGCTTTTCTATGAAGACAGAAAACCACTTTGAAACAAATGTGCATCGATTTACAGCACTTTTGTCATACTGTGTCTTACAGCAGTCACAGTAAAAATACTTATTTTCACGCCTCAAATAACACCACTGTAGTTAATTAATAACACAAAAAATACTTCAGGACCAGATTTCAGGAATATAAAGTTGGATAATGATAGAAAAAGCACTTTTCTCTTTGCAAATCTATAAGCTGCTTTTACAAGCAAGTAATACATTGCCAATACAAGCAAATTTCCTATTTTCCCTTTATGTAAGAAAGTGCAAAACAGGAGTTTCTCTCTCCTCACTCTATATTAGCTGTACGTTAAAAGCCACATATAAATTTGCAAGACAACAACTGAATTACACTTCTAAAACATGTTTTTCAGGTAGTGTGACTCCTGAAAAAACCCTGCCAACTATCTTGTGTACTGTACAATAAAGCAGCATAGCACTGTGACCTTGACAACTACTGATTTTTTACATCAGTATGATTTTAAAATCTGTAAGACTCCTCAATCATCACAACACTTCACAGAAGACTATTTTTACAAGAGGTCAGATCTAAAATGCTTCGGTGACAAGTTAAAAACCCTTACTAATAACCCCACACGGTGTCATGCTGGGAAGACTTTTGCTTTTCACATCTTTCCATTCTTTCTCAGTGCTCTTTTCCCCAGACATTAAAAACCCAATAAATTGCACAGAACTAACATTTTGAAGCTTTTATATGCTTGTGTTCGTGTGTTGCGCTTTTTTTTCTCATTTTTTGGGGCTTTGTTGCTGTTTTTCATCAACCCAATTTGATTATAAGAATTATTCAATGGTGTCTAACAGTTCTCATGTGATTTCCAATTGCCAGTCACAAAGCATTTCTTAAAACAAAGAAATAGGTAATGAGGGAGACCTAAAGAACATTCAGTGACCACTTATATGAAACACATTTCACTATAACTCAAAAACATGAGTATTTGGAGAAATAATGGAACTGCAGCTTTTCTGAACACAGAAATAATAATTTGAAAAACACCATTCAACAGTTATCTGCAGGCCGTCCTACTGGAGAATAAAAACCTCCAAAATGACATATTATAAAGATGCATTTCCCGAGAAACAAGACACTAAAGAACTAGCATCCAACTGTTCATTTTGATAATTATGCTGACAAAGAATACATTTTGTTACAAGCCAGTCTTTGCAGGCCGTATTGCAAGTGTCTAGTGGGTCATTTCATGCAATGGTAAAGCATCACGGTCACAACACATACAAAAACACAGCCTTCACTCTGGTTTTGGCTGCAATAAACATGGAAAACATCAGAAAGTGAACAGTTAGCCTAAAAACCATTGTTCTGCTTTCAACAGTGAACACATCTTCAGTTTGAACTGTAAAGGCTTATTCCACTTCTGTAATGTTACCTACTACTATGTATTTCTTACCTTTTTTGTTGCTTGCATTTTTAGCAGCCTCCAGGGAATCTGAAGCAGTATCTTCTGTTTTACTGAAAGAATTCAAAAGGTAACATATTAAAATGGCATCACATTACAAAAGTGTTAACATTTAAGAACAAGTTATTCTGAATTTTCATTTTACTACAGACATGTTATATAGACAAGTATGCCAACAGAAGACATATTTATGTCTTCAAGCTCGTGAAAACTCAAAGGTTTGGATATGAAACTAGATCTCCTAAGATGAACAGGATGCAAAGGCAAGGTAAGGTAAGGCCAAAAACAACCCAAACAAACCAACCTCAAAACAAAACATAACAAGCCCAAAACAAAAACCTTTGACAGATAAATTCATCTCATTAAGTGAATAGGTGGCCATTCATGTGTATGATTCAGCCTGTGAATCATGTGGCCATTCACTCTGCACAGGAAAATGTTATTACTCACTAATGAAAATACGAGACACTTTTAGTGTAAGTGATGAAAAAAAACACAAGAAAGGATGCAGGTACGAAAGGAAGACGAACATGAGATAAAAGCTCTGGTTCAAACTCCTCTAATGAGCTGTTTTGATTAAAACATTTACTTCTACTCTGAATGAGATTAGAGATGTCCTCCCCATCTCCCTGCCACAACGTCTTCCATCACACTTCATATGCTGGAGGGAGAGGGCCCAGCATGAGTCAACAGCCAGCCAGCATTCCCTGTGCTCTCTGCCAGTTTAGAGGTCACAAAATGCACACTGGCTATTGCTGAAATTAACCCTAACTCACACACAAAACCAGAAGAGATATCACATATGCAAATAGGTATTATCAGGTACTGGACAGACCAGCTTATCCAGCACTGCAAGCCTCAGAAGAGCAGCAGCACATATGGATTTGCAGCAGTCGCATAAAAATACTGTATGTCCAAAAAATACTACATAAACTAGAAAAAAAAGGTGCCTTTTGCATGCTTAAATTATACAGATTAGAGAAACACCGAGGCTCCTCAGTTCTTCAGAGCATTTAGAAAAATATTAGCATTTTATTCTTATCCAAGTCTGGTAATCCACTCTTCACAGGTTAAAAAAAAAAAACCACCAAACAAAAACCTCTCCTGCAGAAGACCAGATACAAAGTTGGCTCTAACTACCTTGATTTAATTTCAGGAAAACAGTCCAACATACCTGTTATCTGCCATCTGTGTGCCTGTATCCACCTGCAAGTTGAAAAGCAGTGTTTAAAAATACTTGAACAGTAATTTGTTTACCTCAACAGAAGATGAAAATAGAACAGGTCATTGTTTAAAACCTCAATACAAATTAACAGCTGCTGGTTTTGCTAAGAAATTCATCATGAATAATCCCTCATAGCAAAATAGATAGCTACCACAATACCCAACTCAAACTGAAACTTGCTCAGTTTTTGAACAGTCTGCCAAGCGGTTTAACCCTCTCAGAACTAATTTTTTCTGTTAAATACTCCAGATACTAATGCATTTCTACCCAATTGTGGGTCTTCAGTCTGAAGACAAGTGCCATAGTTTCCTAGATTAGCTCTGCATTCTATAAAAAAAAATAAGCCAAAGGGGAAGACATAAATGCATTATTTTCTAATTCCTTGACAGTATCACAGTAAATAATGAATTTTTAATCTCTGCCTATATAGCATACCTGAGCTAAAAACAATGAAAGCTCAAATGAATTAATTACAATAACTTCCAAATGACTCTTTTCTTCTATCACCCAAGCAGAAAAATGTTTCACTTGTCTGTCTAGTGAAGGTTATTTTTGTGAGTAGCTGCTTCTGCTGCTCTATAATGTGCCTAAAACTGTTGCTAGATAAAGAGAAAAAAAAACACTGAAGAGAAGAAAATTATTTATCAAGAGAAGGGATTCTGGCAGTAGCTGGGAAGGCAGAATCCCCTGTATAAAGATTTGCCTTGAATTTATTTATCAGGAGTCAGAAAGTGAAGAGGAAAGAGAGAAATTAAAATCTCGATATTAACAATGACTGGAACCAAATTTAGCACAGCTACCCCAGCCCCCAATATCTAAATTAGCTCTCCTGAGAAACCAGAGGGAGACAGACTGTCTAACTTATTCTGCTGTTCTTTGTTTTCTGGGGTGAAACAGCCAAGCCCGTACATGTATTTCAGGAACAGAGACTGGGGTTTTTTACCCCCATTTTAAACAGCTGATCAAAAATTCCAGCAATCACTCCCTACCATTCAGAAGCACAGGTGGTAGTTTCCACTACGAAGCTTTCACAAAAGCAGACGTTAGCCTGCAAGTCAAATTCAGAACAAAAAGTAGCTTCAATCATTCGGAAGAGTTGACAGGTCTGATTTCTCCAATTCTATGAAGGCCAAACAGGCTGATCTCAGGCCCAGCTTCCAATAGAGGCTACCAAAGAAGAACCTAAGTGCTAATGCCAACTTGAGCGGCAGCCCAGAGATTACACGCACTCTTCCATCTGGAAAATGCTGAATCCTGCTCTAAGCTGCAAAAGCAACACTTTCACAACCATTTCAAATAGAGTTGAAAAGCTTTGTTAATTTGTCACAGTACTAACAGTGTACTTCAGATTATTCCACAGGAAGTTGTTCACATCTCCCATATAAGCTGAGGAGCCCACCCTACAGGTTAAGCCCAAGAACGAACAAAGGGGGTTCTGGCAGAGTAGGTGTTCCACCAGCTCAGGCAGATTTACTCCCAAACACTTCCTCTTGCCCTAAACATAACAAGAAAAGTGGCAATGCCAGCAACCACCTGCTAGAGCAAAACAAAAGATTTTTACAATCTTACAGATGAAGAAATAAAGGAGCGCAAATGAATCTTTCCTTCCGTGGCAACAGAAGGCGGGGGAAAAAAATATACAATTCAAAAGGTAAAACACAGCAAACTGACCTAATATCAGAGTTCAGCCAACAAGTTATACGATCCTAGTCACTATTAGGAGGCAATAGTAAGCAACTAAAAATGCAGACTTGCATTACTTAAAAATTATCCTCAAAGACTTGTGGCTTCCAACTTAGGCCCAGTGACAGAGCTAATGGAAAAGACTCTACTCCACGTATAAATTCTTCTGCTCAACTGGTTGTGCTGTATTTCCTGCAGGAACCTACTTCTCAAGCCTGCCGAGGGAAGACAAGATCCTCATTCGTGTTTGGAAAACCATGGGGTTTTTTCATAATGTTTTAACAGCAGCTAAATTATTCTCCACTGGAACAGACATGAACTGGGCATGTTCTGACAAAAGCCACTCACCCAAGTTACAAGAAAGAACAACGAAAAAAAGAAAAAAGAAAAAAAAAGACACCATTCCCTGGTGCAAATACATACTTCAAGTCTTGTTTCACTCCCTAGAGTTGTGCCTTTGGCAACTGGAAAGTAAAAAGAAGTAAAAAAATAAATCATTAGAAGCAACTTTCTTAGCAGACAGCTCGTGATTCCCAGTTTCACTCCAGGTGTCTTGCACTGACTTCACTGCCAAAGAGTCACTAACAAAACTTTCTGGGACAAGCTGGTGAGGGCAGCGGAGACTAAAGAAAGGTAATTTTAGAGATGAAGTTAAATGCACACCACGTTGAAAAGGTTCAGTAGCAAAGCACTGAGCCTTCATGTCCATTCAAGTGGTAAATGATGGCTTCATTGCCATCAAGCTAGTGAGCTCAGTTTACAGGCAACGAAGACATGAAAAAGCAACCAGAACCCAAGGAAATAACAGCAGAAGGCATTGTTATTATCTCCACCCCTAAGAGGCCAAATGAGTGCCTCGTCTCTTCCGGACAGTTCACCGTTTTCAAATTACTCATGCAGATGAAGCTCTGGGGATAGAGGAGAGCAGATCAAGCCCCTGCTGATCCCACTACTGCTGTTGCTACTGCTGCAACTTGTCTGGCACAAATGTCACACACCATCGGTCACTTAAAACTGCAGGAAACTGTAAACTCAATGCACACTAGCATAGGAAGAGTGCATGACAAGGACAATAATCTGAAAGACACAAATTCAAAGGAAAAATCTATACACTGGCAGGATGTACTCAGAAGTGTACACAGAATAAATCTTCTCTGCCTTGCACAAACCTTCTAAACACAACTAAAACGCAAAGCAGGAAACTGAAGGGCTCCTGAACTCACAGGAAGGCTCCTACCCACAGCTGTTAAGTGTTTTTCGTAACTACAACAAATCAGAAGAGAAAGTTTCAACTTCCGTTTCAGAAGCACTGGGATGTAACCCCGTGGGAAGCCACAAACCTAACAGTCTGATACTTTCTGTAAGAATAATAAGAAGGGACCATGACAAAATAGTTGAGGAAGAAGCTAATTACCTGTTCCACAAGCCCCGAACATCAGCAATACTTAGGCTCACCTCGGAATTTTCTTTAAGGAACACTGTTTTGTTTAGAAACGACCTCATAGAATTTTTCCTAGTGATTCTGTTTTCAGCTGTAACTCCCACAATCGCTTCTCTACCTTTATATTTTGAAGCCTCGTGAGCAGACGTTACAGGAAGGGAGTCTGGCAAATCCTACGGGCACCGGTACTATGTGTAGTAAACAATCGCCGCAGCAGAGAAAATTGCAAGCAGGCACTCAACTGGGAGACAAGGAACTCGAAAAGCGAAACTGAGCCCCTCGAACCACCCGCCACGCTGCGGGAACACAACACCGTGGCTGAGGTCAGGCAACCGCATCGCACCCCAACCAAGCGGCGAAGGCCTTGACTCAAGCCGAGCACGGCGGCGTGAGAGCGCCGGGGGCACCGCTCACCACAAACAGCCCTCCCGCCCTCCTCCTCCCCCGCTCCCCCGGGAGGGCGGGGACAGGGCGGGCGCGCTGCCAGGCAAGCGCGGCCATACATGCGGTCGGAATCTCTGCGTTCCCCACCGCCAGGCAGGGAGCAACGCGGGACCCCTTCCGTGGGCCCGAACTTCTCGAACCGGCCTTAAAAAGGGGCCGCGGCGGGCCGCACGCAAATCCCTTCGGTTGGGCGGCTGCGGCCGCTGCCGTGCTCCGCCCCTGAGCGGGCCCAGACAGAATCCCCAGTCCCGCGCCGCAGTGGCGGCGCCCGGTTCAGCCCGTCCGCTGTCCCCGCCGGGTGCCAGGGACGCAGGGCCCAGAGCCCGGGGCCGCCCGCTCTCACCTGCCCGCGCCCCTCACGCCGCAGAGGCNGGGCGCGCGCGGGGCGTGCGCGTGATGGGGGCGGGGCGGGGCCGGCGCGTGCCCGGGTCCTTAAAGTGACAGCAACACCCCTTTCCTCCTTGGCCCCTCCAGCATTTCNGCTCCTCGCTCGGGCAGCGCCGCCGCCAACAAAGGCGCGTCCCATTGGCCGCCGCGCGGGCCCCTCCCTCAGCAAGGGCGCCGCTGATTGGCCCCGGCGGCGCCGCGGCCGCNTCAAAAAGTTATCTTCAGTAATCTACAGGAACTTTCTGGACTGTGTGTGGCCGTTCTGTCCCTCCAACACATATCAGGGTAGTTGGAGCCCCGCAGGAGAACCAGGGCCTGTGACCACGAGGCTGTTTCAAGCTGGCTGTTTCCAGGTGGCTCATTAACCTCCTCCTCCTTCTCCTCCTCCTCCTCATGATCTGGGGGCCGGTCCCAAACACCCACAACAGTGTCACCGTATCAGACCTTAATTCTCATGCTAAACTCTCAACTCATTCGTCTGTGCCTGGGTAGAGCTTAAGCAACTCCACCAGCTCGCCTCTCTGACCTGTCCTCAAAAGTACACAGCCACCCATGACAACATTCCAGCCATGTGGGCTATCCCATCAGGTCTCAGCAATCACAATGAGATCCCTGCATGCCTCAGGAACTGCAATTTGTCATTAAGGTTATCCATGCTGGGAGATTATCCATGCAGTTTCTGAGGCACCGTGCCTGGCCTGTGAAATGTGGTGCTGCTTTACAGCTCCTCCGCAGCAAAGGCTGACATGGCAGCGCCCAGCTACTGCTCGGACACAATTCCCTTTTAAAGCAAGCCAAGAAAACCCCACTATCAGCCCACGTTCTGTGTGCATGGCAGTCTGCAAGCATTCGTGTGAGGAACTGGGCAATTGCACCACCTGGAGCCACTTTCAAGAGTTTTAGTCATCTACTACTCAATACAAAAAAACCTCTAACCCTTTTCTCCTTCTTGTTCGAAAAAAAGGTTTTCTCCAGGTCTGCAGCTCAGATTTCTGTAATTAACAACTACTGTTTGGAAGCAGTGAGACCAATATCTTATAAATTAACAACTAGTCAATATTATTTAATGTTGGATTAATTCAGTTACAGTAGGAATTTAGGTTATAGGAATAGCTAAGGAATCTTTCATTACATACCAATACTGTAATTAAAAATGAGACAATTTCGAAAGAACTGCAGGAATGTCGTACCCAGTTGCACAAAAAAGCAGATTTGGTGGGCTAGAGGACATGTTCAGTGGAAGGTTCCCCTAATTTACTTTGCTTCCAGCTCCCTTTCCCTGTTTCTCCAACACAGTCCTTTTTGTGACATCAGCAGGTTAACAGCCTCCTCATATTTCCATTAATCCTTAATTTTAGGGCAACTTATTCATGGTAGTAGCTATGCTTGATTCTCAGTGTTCCAAAGAAGAGCATAATGAACTCTGAAAGAAGGGTTTATCTGAAGGTATTCCTACTCCACACTTTTGTGCTCGCTGCTGGCTCAGAGCTATCAAGTATTCTTTTAAGATTTTTCTGTCAATCTCCATTTTGTTAAAAGCCACTCAGATGCTGAGTACAAACTCCAAACTTTGTCTCCTACAAAGATGTAAGAGACGTTTTGCCTGACTATGAGACCTAGCTGCACCTTTCTGTGCTTGTATATCAAGGTAAACACATATTTCAGTTGCCTTACCACCTCTGGATTTTTAGTGCCCCTCTCTAAAGGCATTAAATCTCCCATGATAATGAAGGATTTTTGCTGACTGCTGTCTAACCTCTCGTAGCACAGTGTCAGACTTCAGGACTGTGGATAAAGCACAATCTGTGGAGTCATCTTGCTGTCAGGTGCTGCTACCCTGCAGAGAGCTGCAAACGGATATCTGCTGAATCACCCTGGCTCGATTTAAGCACCCAGCCTCACATACAAGAGCTTGGAGAACCAAAACCGAGGAAAGGGATTGTGCCAGAGCTGCCAGACAGATGGACTTGACACTGGAGAGCAAGCTTAGGCTGAGATCTGTAACTGGCATTAAACTGTGTCTTCTGCCCTTGGGTGGGTATTAATGGAAACTGCTCTCACTGGATGAGATGCCAGACATTCACAGCCTAATCTGAGATGGAAGACTTAGTCTGTCAATGACTTTTCCTGCAGGGGAGGAAGAAGTTTGATCATTGCTAAGCAGAGTCTTGGCACTAAATAGCTGATGTGCTTCTTAATTAATCTGTTCTGTCTCAAGACATGTTCAGTACTATGCATGTGGTACATATAGAAATTGCCTTGTGAAATCAGAGTGGAGTAAAATTCCTTCCCATATTTGTGTGGCAGAAGTTGTGTAATTGAAGACGCAGCTAAAGTTGGTCCAACAGCTACCACCAGCTGAAAATGCTGAAACTTACCTTCAACTTCTTTTTCTACATTTTAAGCTATGTACTGTATGTGGCAGCAAACTGCTTATTTGCACACTTAAAAGTGCCTTTGTGCAACAGCAGACTGCAAATAAAAATGTTAGGATAAACATCACAAAGAGAGTATCATAAATGCAATCAGCACTCATCAGTTCAAAGTCTTTGAAAAGTTTGGTGGCATCAAGTTCACACTGAACAATTCACAGATTTTTCGACCAGTATCTGAACAAACTGAGTGATGGGAGGAATTTGTTATCTTGAGTGAAGCTGTATTCACATTTGATGTTAATGGGAATATTCGCATCAGAAAGGCTGAAAGGCACACTCTGAGCAAGAGACAAACAAAATTTGATGCTGCCAAGTTTGGCCTTCAGCCAAGGGTACAATTAAAAACAGAAACACCACTCTTTTATCTTCCCTTGCCATCTCTGAATAAATTCTTTGATAGGTGGGAAATGAAAAGCTCCACGTTGTATGAGCAAGATGACATCTCTGTTCTAGAAAATTAAAATATTTTAAAATTCTAAGATTTTATTATGAGGATTTTCATTTTCATAATGCTTAGAAAATCATATTTCAGACTGGCTTCCCTGAGAGTGTGCATGCATAAATGACCTTAAAAAAAACCAAACAAAACCAACAAAAAATTGAAATACTGTGTAGTCTGTCCTCTCCCTTTTTCTGGCTGAGTGAGACAGATGACTAAGACACTGCAGACCATTGCTGTTGCATTCCCTCCTCCTGCTTGCCAGGTCTCTCTCACAAAGCAAGTGCAGTGGAATTCACTTAAGTGCCACCTTGAGGGATTGCCAGGGAATAGGTATTGTCTGTGCAATTCAGTAATCCCACAGATCAATTGGCACACCCACACTGAAAAAGTCATCTTAAGCAATATGCATCCAGGCCTGGCTGCAGCATTCTTTGTTTGCTACCAAGTTTTCCTTCACCAAGATTTTACGCATACTGAATTTAAAAAAAATACCGAGGGAGGGAGGGAAGGAGGGAGGGAGAGAGGAAGCAGTGTGTGCATGTGGGAAGCATACAGAAAGACCAGAAAATAACCTTTGGAAAATGTGAGCCTGAAATGCTCCCAAGATCCGTGCGAGGAAAGCTGTCTCAGAAACAAAATGAAGCATTTATGAAGGAAAAAGGGCATTTTAAAAAAAACCCCATTCTTTTACATTAATATAGTAAGTAAGTAATGGAATTGGATTAGGTTCTACCAAAAACATAGCAGGAAGAGAAAAAACAACATGTGGGGGCAAAAGGCAGGATGTTATCATGGAGATGTCATAAACTACAATCCAGGACAGCCATGAATCAACAGCATCTTCTCCACACTTAAATACTAACTTGCTTTAAGTAAGTGCTAACTCAGATCACCAAAAAAAAAGAATTTCTGCACTCAGATTCCTGGCCCTATTTGACATTAAGTAGCAACTTCAGAAGCAGCATCAGCATGTCCCATCCTTTCAAAGATATCCTGAGTGCACATGCATCTTCGGGGAGCATGCTGGGAAGAAAATGATGAGCTGATAATGCTGAAGGGAGGTAAGATCTAAAATGCTGCAAAAAAAAAGTAATTTAACCTTTTCTGTTCCCAGATCAAAGGATGGAGAAGTTGCCCTCATGGCTGTGGCTGGCTGCTTAAAGTATCATTGTGCAGTTTAAACATGCATTTATACAGTTGATTAGAAATTAGCAGAATAATCAAATTTGAATGCAAAATTAATTAAATTAGTAATAGCAAGCTAAAGGAAAAGCTCCATAAATTACATTTCAAAAAGATGGTTGTGGAATAAAGAGAAGCTCAATATTCTCCCCACTACACAAAGTTCACGTACAAATTGTACTTCACAACAGATTTTATTTTCTGCACACACAATGCATGTGCTTTACTGACCTTAACATTCTTTATGTTTTCAAAGGCAAACATAGGCAAATTAGAAAACAAAAAACCTACTAGACCTTTCTGTTACTCCAAATAATGGGTTAATTCCTCAGAAGGAGGAATATAAATCTAAAAATAGAAAGGAAAAGCAAAAATGTTTTAACTCTTAATTAAGGAAAGGAACATAGCCTGATGATTGTAGCAGGAACCTAAGAGTTGAGAGAACAGAGGTGTCATTTCTGCAAGTCACCTTGAGCATACTCAATGAATATCATTCTGCAAATCAGACACTTGGCTGTTCTGGGCAGCTGCAAAGTAGGTGAGATATTTTTTAGGATTTCATGAACTTTAGTTCATTCAGTAGCTTCTGCCAGTGAAATGCATTGTTAGGCAACAAAGAACTCTCCCTGCAGATATCATGTGACCATACTACATCAGAAAGGTTATTATCTCAGGGTTAAATCATCATGTTAAAAACATCAGTCTTGAATACAGGGCAATGTCTAGCTGTATTCTCTAACTGCAACCAATCCACAAACCGTATCTCAGTTGGAAAACCTCTGTTAATTCCCCATGGCTCTGAACTGGTAATTAGGTACGGAGTACTTTGGGTAATCAGGGACTTTGGCAGGGCTCCTGTTTCCTTGAAGGAATAGCTCCAAGAACACACCAGCTCTGCCATCAGCCCTTCATGTCTTTCCCACCTGTTCATTCAATGCAGGTGCATTTGCCTTGTACTTACCTACTTGACTGCAACTGCAGGTTGATGATCTGTTCCCTTTTTCAACAAAGGGACTGCTAACTTCTACTATGCAAAGTGTTCTGGGTATACTTACGAGAGTTTTTAATAACAGCAGCTAGAGTAAGTATCATAGAGGAACTACCCACTTTTCCTGCTTATGTAAAGATACTAAAGTCATCTGGAAAATACTGTTCTTACTGCGGGGCAAATTACTCAGCTCCCATTTAGCAGTAAATTTTTCTGACTGTAACATTGGGTCTTAGATAGAGATCAGCATGCAGGACAAATTAACCAAAGCCTGGACAGCTAGAATGAACAAGAATCCTTATGTGGATTTGCTGACTGAGCAGCACCTTCACAAACAGAACTGGCAACCCCTGTTGCTACTGTTGAGAAGAAACTTCTTACAGGTTGGCTTTTTTTTTAAATGATGGATTTTTATTGCATTTCCAGATGACATTATTAACCCACGTAAACAGGAATTTTACTTTGCACATAATAGAAAGTGTAAACAGAAATTTGAGCATCAGTTCATGCTCACTTCTTCAATGGGAACCCAGCACTCGCCTTCTAAATAAAAAGTCCTGTTGTTTTCAGTTTGCACTTCCATTCTGAACCATTTGTAGATACTCCTTGTGTAGCTTTTCCTGGGTTTCATAAAGTTTCTTTAGCTTCTTAATTTGTCCTTTGCTAAGTTCTTTGCCTTCCATATCATGGGTAGGAAATCCCTGAAATATTAAAAAAAAAAAAGAGTATTTAAGATAAATTCTTGGACTGCTTTTGTTCTTTATGGAATCATGTTTTAATAAGATTGGGAGATAATGTCATGATGACAGGCTGTCAGGAAGGGGTGTATCTTGGCTAATTTTAGTCACCTAGAAGTTTGACAGCTAACTTGACTATTTCTGTGTGTTCCCTTACTTAAAGAAAAGGCATAAGGGTGTACTTATCTTCTGTCCTGTACCATGTAAGGGAAGCTTAGACCACTAACTTCTAGATGGTTTTATTTAAGAGAATAATGACTAATTCCTGAACAGATGGTTAAAATAATCTTTAATCATATTAGCAGATTGAATTCAAGGCTTAAAGCAAAAGCAGTATGAGATTTATGTTCTTGATAGAGAAAGTATGAGTTTTTATGGACATTCTACTTGGCTTACAGGGGTATATTCCAGTATTTATACTCTCCATTCTGACTTACCCCCAGGGCCTGAATTTATGCAGGTGAAGTGGAGAGGCAGAAGCAGGATCAATGCCCCAAATCAAGTACTGAAGAAACAGGGCTTTATGTTTTCCAAGTAACACTTCTATCCCCAAAGGGAGCGATCAAGAGCAAAGTTATTCATACAGCCCCTTCAGAGAGCCTTTGCCAGGAGTGAGCAAAAGAGTGGGCAGAAGGGAACAGGAAACACAGGACCTCTCCAAAAAACATCAGTTCTGGAAGAGTTGGGGAGTTTATACTTGCAAATGAATACCCTACCTTGCACCAGAGTAATAAATCTGTGAGTGAACATCATACACATTCCTACCCATAATACATATTTTGCTTTGCAATAAGAGGAGCCAAAGGAAATGTACAATGAATGTACAAAGGAATATAGAAGGAAAATACCCTTGAAATGATGGCTAACAGAGATCCTGCTCCCCAGTGCACAATAAAATTCATATATCACCTTTTCTTTCTCTCCTTCCCTCCTCCCACCACGTTAATAGCACTGCCCTGGAGGTTTGGAACAAGATTGCTATAAACATACAAGTAAGTATGTACAACTGGGGAAGAAAAACCACTCCATATATGAAGAAAAGTCTCTTACATTTTCATCAAACATAGAATATTTGTCAACTTCCAATTTAAACATTTCATGTGGTGGAATCTTCATTTTTTCCAGTTTTGCTGCCTGTAATATAGAGCATGCATTAACATCACAGTTAATTACTGACAACCTGTCACATATGCAAAACGATAGTAGATTATCTATTACTTTGATTATCTATCAAAGTAGATTATAATTTCAAAATCTAAGAGCATTTAATTCATAATTGTTTATTATGTGAAAAGAAACTTGGAGTGAGACGTTCCTCACTAGGAGGGAAGTTCTTCATTTCTTCTACTGAAGACTCAGTAGGTCTTAGCTGTGCTTGTCTGTGGGAAAAACTGTTTTAAACCTGTAGAGAACCACTTTATAAAATAGATGCATTGCAGAAACTCAAAACAATTTGCTTATGTACTCCAAAAACTACATCTGATTCTTGCCAATTTGGTTTCTTAGTCAATGCAAAGTGAATAGTTGCTATGAGCAAAGAATATTCAGAATTAACTCACTGCAAAGGGAACCACCTTTATCAGAGGTGGGCAGCTGCACCTCTGTTGTTTCTATGCAGGACACAGAAGAATCAGATGCAGTAATTGCACTGAAAATAAACTGAACTCTCCCTTATCTGTACACAAGCACATCACAGAATCTTTTCCATGTTATTTTTGCCCAATGCAAGGGAATCACCTTTTTGAAAAAATTTTAAAAGGTACTTGGAATTTGTGGATGATAAATGCTATTTATCTTGTTTTATCTCTGTACGGGGTGCTCTCTAAGTGTTTTCTTCCTCTTTTAACACAGGAATGTATTTCCTGTACTGTTAAAGTCATCAGCATGGCAAACAATATTTTCCCTTATGAGTTCACCTCCTCTGTCTGCCTACTCCCCATCCAAAGCCCAGAACCTTTGAGCTATCTGAATTCCAACCACAGAGATAAAACATTTCACTGCTCAATCATAAGGAACAAGGGATTTCTTACAGAGAAAAAGAAATAAAAAAGGAGAAAAAGAAACCCTTTCACATATACCTATGATACTAGAAAGTGAATAAAATAATAAATGACACAAGCAAAATCTTCTCTAAAAGTAACAAGCATGTAAGATACTACTTTGTCAATTAAGGAAGTAATACTGTTCATAGACTGAAATTAAGTGCTACAAGTTCTTCTGTAATAAGTTTTTGCAGGCTTTAGTTGTGTTTTCAAAAATGGCTTCTCTATCAGAATTGAAAATCCAAATCTGAATTGCAAGCCAAAGTCATTCTGAGCAGGAAATTGTACTCAAAAAAAAAAGAAATGGAGACCTGTTAAGGCTGGGCAGAGAGCCTGTGTTCTAAAGTGTTCTTTTGTGCATGTGACTATTGCTGCCTACACTTTCCTTCAAAATGAGGCTACTTACTTCCTGCTGTTGTTTTTTCCTGGCTGCTTCTTCTTTCTTCCTTTTTTTCTCTTCTTCTATCTGTGAGAGGCAGTGTTAGTGAGTAAAAGGTAATGCATTATTTCATTTGGTTGTTTTCTACAAACCTGAGCCAGCTCCCCTGGATATCTAATTACAGACAGCATGACCTGCAGCAAACCCACCATGCCTTATAATTAGGATTGTCTGATACTTCCTACTGTATGACTTTGATTTCATTTGCTTTTATTCACAGTAAAACCAGTTTTAACTGCTCAGAATGGATTTTGCATGGAAAGTGGATACCTATTAAAGAATACCTAAAAGAAATTTTCCTGTCATTGAATGTGGGGGAAAAATGTTTTGCAAATGACTTTTTAAAAAAGACTGTTTATCAGTGATATTTTAAGCTCTTGCCTCAAACAGTGAAGACATCACAGTTCCTCAAGCAGCAGTTGTATCACTTGGTGTTCCTAGGGAAACAACTATCCAAATTTAGCCAACTTGCTAAAAATCCCATCTTGCACTTGCCCGGGAGAGACCTGGCAGTTCTCCAAGGGTTCTGCCAGTACTGAACATAACACTGTTTCCAGGGAAAAGGGACTCTGGCTGCAGGTCCCACCCAGCAGCTATAAACAAACTGCCTTCAAATGTGATTCTGATGAAAACATCTGGAGCTGGCTGAAATGACTTTTTACTTCTCCCTTTTCTAAAAAACATTAACATGCAATGAGAAATGTTGGAAAGTCTTCCAAATATTTCTAGTCGTGATAGAATTTTACTATTTGGTAAAATTGAAGACAGACATATGAAGTGTTACTCTTAAATATCATAAAGTCAGATATTAATGCTAGGAAGTGCCAAAAGCAGAGTTTCTGTACAGACCTTGGACATGTGAATTAGAATTCACAAGCTTTCTATAGTAACATGAATTTTTGCCCCCACATCCTGAATATCTCACTAATCCCTACTATATTACTTAAGATTTAGCCAGTACCTGTTTTCCTCACATATCAGATGAATACAGACTAGTTCTGTGGAAAATGTTGACTTCATTTGTACAAACAAAAGAAGTCTGAATTAGCTTCTCTTTGGAATTGTTCTTCCAGAGAGAAAATACAGTTTGAATGCAATACTAAATATCCCTTAATTATGTGCAGATCTTAAAAAGCAAACATATAAAAAATCTTAGAGATATTCACTAGGTCCCATACAAAGTTTTCAAGAAGCTGTTTCGAAAAATTCTTTTTTTTCAACACGCTTAAATTTTTGTATCAATTCTCTTATGCCATTTTCCTTGTTGCCAGTCTGCTATAATTTTTCTTATGTATTATCAAAGAAATGTAAAAGCATCTGTAGCTTACTCATTACTCTTAATTTTAAAAATACAGGATGTTTAAAATAATAACCTTTTTCTTTTCTTCTCTTTCTTTCAATAATGTGTCCTTATCCACTAGTTTAACCACAGTTGGAAGTCCTAAAGAAAGCAAAAGGAGATGGATTAGTTTCTTGATGAGTCAAAGACAAATGTATTCACCCTGTGATAACTGTTTGCTTTTTGCATGCTGAATGCAAATACAACTCAGTGACTCCTCAAAAGTGACTAAGAAATTAGGTGCTATACAAAACGATGAAAAATATTGCAATGCCTGTTTTTTTATTCTGTACATGTATTCCAATATATAGTTCTATAATATGTATTCATACAGATATATACTATTATATATAGTACATATTATGTGCCATTATATATAGTGTATATGAAATATATGTATGGTGCACATATGATCTGCTGTAGGTTTGCAGTCCTTGAGTTTATTGAATTATTCCAGATTAGTCTTGACAGTCTGTCTTCCCACTTCTTGGGAAAACAGCAGGATTATAAAAACAGCTACCTAAAAAGTTTCAAGACATAACTGGGTACCTTCATGATCTTCAAATCGAACTCCAAGTTCAGGCAGGATGTCATCCCGGAGAGCATCACTCAACTGCAGCACTTCAATTACTACAGAGCATGAAAAATACTTTTAGTGAAGTAAGATTTGGCCAAAGTATACTTTTATCCAGCTACATGGTTACTTAGTGCAATTAAGAAATTGCCACTCTCTCACACCGAGAGAGGCCTTCAGTTTTAAAGTGATAAATAAGTCCTGCCTTGTTTCAGCTACACAGAGAAGCAGCATGTTTCTTTGCAGAGACTTGAAAAATCAGAAATTTCTTCCAAGATACCCTCACTGTTTCTGAAGGGGAACAGAAAGAAAATCCAAGGCCATTCAGAAATGATGCAACTATTCTGCCAGGGTATGGTGGAAGGTTATATGACTCAGGAAGATCCTAATGGTCACTGTAGGATGTGCAATAAGAAAGGTTAAAAGCCTAATTTTAGAAAAATCACAAATTAACATATCCTGTGCTAAATCTAACAGTGTCCTTTGAAGAACTATGATTTTTTTGATTTTATAACTACATGCACATTTGTCAGAGGAACTGTAATCCCAACATCCTCTTTTTATTTCAAGCAATCTAGTTGCAGCAGATGGAGAATTTTGGTTTGGCTTTCTGCATGGTGATCAGGACATCATGGCTAATATTTTTTTTCCCTTGCAAACTTATCAAAGAACCTTTGATGACAGCAAATGGTTAAGAACTTAAGATTTAGCTGAAATATATGCTATCAGCTCTTAAGGGGAAAACAAACCTTCATACAGGTAATTTTTTGGATGAGCAATTGTATCAGCTGAGGAGCAGCAGAACAGCTCAGAGGAACTAAATGCATCAAGAAGACCCAGTATGTTACTGTTGTGAATTCAGTGGCATTTTTTATAGGCAGTCTGATATTTGGGAGGAATATTTACCAAGTGTGACAAGACACATACTTGGGTTAGATGTGCTTAAACAAACAGGTGTTCTCCCTTTCAGCAATTCTTAGCTGGCTAAACCTGAGAAGTACTCAGGGTCTCAAAGGTGTTCTTTCAGGCAGTGGAAGCTTCCATCCAGGCAGTTTCCTAAACACTGCACATTTTGGTAGATACAAGTACCATCCCTGAGCCTTCATCTCTTCCACAATTCTCAGAGAGCTGCAAGTGAACAGAGCACTGACTATCCTAAAAGCATAAAAAGGAACACCCTGTTTCAGTGCATGGTCGTGTTCTGTGGCTCTCTCTTTGCATAGGAAACCACTGCAGTGTACAGAACCTCTTTTGTCTGCCATAAACAGTGTCTTTGTTTCTCCTGATCCAGAGCAGTTACACACAGGGAACCAGAGTTATGTTTGATGCAACTCTAAATAAGCCATTAAGATAAACCAGGGATAAGATTACCTCACTGGCTGTTGACACTATAAGCTGTTGGCTCTAACCTAGGCAAAGGAATTACACATATCATACCAAGACTGTATCAGAAACACCTACTGCTTATTCACTCAAACAGCATCTGCACAGTTATAGATGTTTATTTATCTAAAATCATGAATAATGGAAAGCTGAAGAAGAAGAAATCCACCAAGGAGAAATGTATAATGAAACACATTATTTATGAGAGGACACATCCTCTCATCAATCCTGTCATCCAAAGGAGTCAGCACCACGCTTCTTAAGGCTGAAATGTGCCTCTTCTTTGCATGTGGTACCTCTAGAGCAAAGATGTTTAGGATTGGGTAGGGGGTTGTTCATGGGCTGCCTCAAGACACAAGGAAGCCTCACTGAGGACAGTGACCAGGACACCAGTGGGACAATGCCTTATCACCAGTGCCCATGAACACCCCAGCAGATGGACACTCCTTGGCCCTGTGACTATTTCCCAGACCTCTCTTTGCATTTTCTGTGAATTTCAAGCCAAAGAGTACCAGATGTGAAACTCATGTTGAGATATTGTGAATGGGAACACTGTGATGGGGAGGAAAAAGAGAGCTTGAAAAGCATCTGGAGAATGCTGAATGTAAAGACTGGCAGCAAAACACAGGAGCAGGCAATGCTACCATGAGAGAATTTATTCCAATTCTGGTCAACTAATGAAATATTTGGAAGAGGGCAGAAGGTGCAGAGGGCACTGTGTCCTAGGAGCAGCTTAGAACAAGATGCCACATGGCACCAGCACCACTGACAGGAAATGAAGATGCAGGCAGAGTTCAGACATAGACACCTTTACCATGGGGTAGTCAATTTAAGCAGGTGTCCTGAGGCTGGTAACCAAAAACTGAAGGACTTGCTCTTGTTTGAACATCTGAATAACAATTTTTTTGCTAATAAGAATTCTTCCCAAGCACTGGGAGCTGCACTGGGCCACAGATCTGCTCTACTGTGCATTCTTGTAGAGATAAGTATATGGGAGTCTTTAGTGCTCACATATCCAAGTAAAATGTCAGGATGTGCAACAGAGAGATGCTCTGGCCAACCAATCACTGATGCATTTTGCAGAGGTTTTCTGCATTTCTTTCCCCTGTGCAGCCAGCACAGTCTTTTGCATTGTCTGCTTACCATCATTGCTAGGTAGGTTCACATATTAAGACTCAGCTCAAATGACCAGTGTAGGTTTCCAGTTTGAATACTAATAATCTTATAAAACAGAGAATTTATTGTACTAACGTGTTTGAATGCTACCTATTATGGATGACGGTAACATTTTTGCAGAGTATATGTATTTTGATTCTTACTAAAAAATACAGCTTTAAAAATGGCTATTCTGTGAAATGTTTTGTAGGTACATTTTCAAAGTATATGTATGTGGATGGGGACATTTGTAATACTCTGCAGGTTTTACAGAGCCACATACTTTTTATTTAACCTCTGAAAATACTTAAAGCAATACGGATTATTTTAACTAATATTTAACACAACAGGCTATGATGGGGAAACTCCCTTTGCCTAGAGCCATGCAGAGGCAATATCCCCAGCCACTAATCAGAACAACTTTTACAGTAATTTAATGCTTCCTGCAAGCAAGATTTAATGGGTAAAGGGAAACAAACCAGTGGCATGTCAGTGCAGGTCCTGCCAACCACCACTCAGCTTCCATATATCAAATAGTTTAAAAGAAACGTGCCTCCCTGGTCAAATTGCAGAGTGCTCTGTGCCCAAACCAAGCAGCAAAGAGATCCAGTTTGATTCTTACTGTGCAGAGTATTTTAGGCAAAAAATCACTACCTTCCAAGCAGGAGATTCAAGTGCCAGTCTAGCATCAAGTGTGTTCTAAAAATGATCTGCAAGAAGCCCCATGATATTTACACCTTACTGCTGCTAAAAGCAAGCATCAGTTTAGCTCAACCATCAGAAAGCACGGAAAAAAGAAGCTTCATATAAAACAAGTATTTATGTCAAATACCAAAAGACTAAAGCTCACATTTTTGGCTGAGGATATACACACAAACCTTTTGAATTGAATCAAGTTACAGAAAGTATTTACTATTGGAACTGAAAAGCCTATTTCTCAGCATCAATTAGGCCTGTAAGAGTCTGACAATAATAGCAGAGTAGTCACATTAGCAAGTACAGTTTTGTGCTTTTAATGTAAACTTACTAGCTTCAAAAGGACTCCAAACAGTAGCAGAATGAGAGTCCAGAGTCTCTCTTCCAGCTGAATAGATTACCAGACACTACAAGTAATTTTATGTTTCTATGTAATATATGGGTTACTTTTAGGTTTTATATATTAAAAATACCCTGGTTTGCCTTCAAGTACAAATCCCAGTGTCAAAGTTTTAAGAAAACAAGAATCAAATACATATTGAACACATGCAAAATTCCACAGGGAACAGCAGAAAATAGTAGAGCTCCTCCATTAGGAAATACCAGTAAAATCAAAGAAGGCTTTGGAAAAACCTTTTTAACACTCTGTAGTTCTGCTGCCAGTACACACAGCATGATCAAAGCTTTTCAGAGGGATTTAAAAAAGAACCTGAAACAACTTCTAACAAACTCCCAGATGAATTCTCCAAAGAGGGCACTCCAATTACCATCAGGGAAACTACAATTGCAACTATGCTAACAAATAACAATGAACATCTTGGGGTATTTAAATGCAGACACTATTATTGTGTAGCAATCTACATTTTTAAGAGAATGCAAACTCCTAGGGGAAGAGATCATGGGTACTTTCATACCTAGAAAGTAGGGAGTGCCCTAACCTAGAAAAACAGCAGCTACACCTCGTCATTCCAGAACTTTTAGATTCTTTAGGAAACGAAAATTAGTTTAGTAGTCTGCAAAAGATTCCCAAATTAAAGAGAGAGGCAGCAGAGATCTAAAAATTCAAATTCAAAGATGCTTTACTTTTATTCTCTAAGCAAGGAGAATAAAAGCTGCCTCACACCCACACCTCCATCCTCTCCCCCAGTTTAGTTCCTATGATCTACAAGTCTCACGTGCAACAGTACAGGAAAAAGTGAACTCTCACCTTTCTTGTCTCTGGCGATTTGTCGCACTCCTTCTCTGAACTCAGAAAGAACGTGGAGATATGGCATCACTGTAGACTCAATCTGGAGGATCATTATTTCCACAGTTAGCTAATCATCATTTGGATATAAAACATGTCCCTACCCACTTCATATTTATGTGCTGTTGGATGGAACTTGACCCTCAGGGCAGATCTGTATCAATAAAAATTGTCATTGCTCTATTGATGTCAAAGGATAGATGATAATTTGCATTAGCTGTCAATTTTCCTTTTGTGCAGATAAAATCAGCTTGTGATGTTCAGCCTCTCCCCATCCCTTTTTCAACTCCTTTCAGTTAGATCCATCACTCCCATAGGGTTATGCTACAGTCCAGCTAACTAGCTATAATGCAGTGAAGGGATAAAAACAGCATTCAGATGAATTTACACCTTCATGTATGCGTTGTCTTAGGCCCAGCTCTTTATAATAATAATAATACCAGGTAAAACTGATGTTAGGACTAATTTTCATTAGAACACAGATCTGTTCCTGAGATTTTAGCTTATTATTATTATTACTTCCAATACAGTGCAATTGTCTGTAATCCTCACACAATTCCCTCTCCCACAAAAAGTGGGACAAGATTACTGTTGAATTATTTCAGGTGTAAGTAAACACTGGTCATGAAATCTCAGAGAAAAAGTCCTGTGAGTCTGGTGTCAAAGGCAGGGAAAAGCAGCAGGAAGAAGTTAGTGAACAGCAGTGAACAGCTACAAAAACAACTACAGATCACAGCCGTCTGCCAACACTTCTCTGGAATCCCAAAGGGAAAAGCCAGACCCTCAGGGGAAAGCCTAAATTAAAAGTTTCATTACTTTGAAGGGTGAGGGAGAGAAAAAAAGTTGCAAACTTTTGTCTCCTCTGCAATTTCCACATCGTTCCTGTCTGTTAAATCTCCATGACAAATTTCTGTGCAATTAAGGGACGAGATAGTCTGTCATGCTCTAAAAGTGCCTCTATGACAAGAACTGAGGAGGTCTGTTAAAACATTTTATAAATGTGAACATTGTGCAATCAGCTCGATAATCAGAACCAGTGCTGACAAGTTTGGCCCAAGGAACAGACTCTGGAAAGTGAGTAACAGTCACATCTCCACTCCCCCTCTGCACTGAAACTACCTCTTCATGCAAATAAAGTGGTGTTGGGAAAGCAGGCACTGTCATTACTTTATCAGTCATTTCAAGATGAAAGATTTTTATTTCCAGAATAACTAACTTGAGAGAAATGCTGAATTCATTTGGAAAATGATATTGTGGAACTGAGGTTTTCTGACTTCAAATCTCTTACATCCACTTTTCAAGTAAATTACTGGCCCATGGTAATTAAGCTAGTTCTTTCAGAGCTTTTGAAGAGGATTATGCCTCTTTTGGAGATATTGACCCTATTTGTTCTTTCATCTCCAATTTAAACAAAGAAACAACTGGCCTGACCCACAGCCTTCTGTAATTAATGAGGAGTTTTTGAACCTTGGAAGTTCACCTATTTAATTTTTGCTAAGAAAAATAAGTATCTGCATGGAGCACTGAAAGACAGTATAATATTTAATGAAACAGCCAAAACATTTGTGATATTATGCATTTTTGTATTATAATGCTTAACACCAGTAATGACCTGGGTGATAAAAACAAAAGCTTCTTGTGTCTAAGAGATGTTAGCACAAGTTCTGACAACTATGCTAACAGTGTTGCAAAATGTGGAATATGTAAAACTTTCTTCAGAAAGGATGTTATTTAATCTTTGATCTTTGTATCCTTTCACGCCTAATCAACAAGAAGGGAGATTTAATCCCTGAAACAGAGAGCAGCTAATGAGCAAGCTCTAAGTGATGCCCAGGTATCAGAAAAACAAACTACTTGTTGGCAGAATTGCCTTGTTAAGGTTTAGGGCTGGACATGCTACAATGATCTCAGAGCTGAGGGGAGGTTAACAAAACTTGGGAAGAAGGATGGACCACTGATAGTGGACACAAAGAATGCCACAAAGAATTTATGGGCCACAAGGACATTTGGCAGAACTCCCAAGATAAGGGAGAAACTCATAAAGCCAACTCAGCAACTGTGCTGGAATCAGCTCCCACTGGGTAAAAGGTAATTCCAACCACCAACTCAGGGACCACCAACCCAAGAAACCTACTGACTCAAAAGAACAGAAAGACTGAACATGCAGACTAATTAGCACGGGAAGCAAGAAAATTATTAACCAAGAGAGGACAGAATACTAATTACTAAGATAATTACGTAACTTGTAGCCAATGAACAATGAACACTAGTTGCTTTGTTTCCTAAAAATGCATAAATAGTAAAAAGTTTTGATAGTTGGTGTGCTTGATTTGTGGAATACCACTAAGCACCCAGGCTTGCACAACTCTGAAATAAAGAATCCATGTCTCTCTTGAGTGTATAATTATTGGCCTGTTGCCCATGGGTAGCAAATCCAATTGTTGTGGACAACAACATATTAGCACAGGATTTTTTTCTGCACAAGATTCTTCTCACTCTACCATCCTTGGCAGTGTTAAAGGAGTGAGAGTACTTAGCTTCAAGCTATCACCAATCCTTCCATACAGCATATCTATTGGAAACACTGCCTGAAGTACTAAATACAAATTTAATTTTCATTTTCCCTTAAAAGGTAAGGGTTAAAGTGCTACCTTTCTTCTGAAATTGAAAATAATTCTGAGCTAAATTAAAAATCACTATTGATGGGCTTTGTAGGCAATACTGAACATCTTCCTCATTATATCATTAGTGGAAATTTCCACAGCATGCTAATGGAAGTACTTGCATGGGCAGTTATCACATGAGTGTTCATTCCCATTCTTCAACCACAAGCAAGCTTGCCAATTCCTTTGATGAATAAGAAGCTAAGCTTTTTTGTTACACCAGAAATGTTTCATTTAGTCGTTCTAAGGAGGAACAAAAAGGTGCATGGTCACACCTTTAAATACAGAAAAATACTTGAAAAACAGCACTGATGTGCCCACAAGAGATTTTTGGCACCAACAAAGTGTTGATGTCTTTCACATGGAGTTATTTCTCTTGCCTGCACCAGAAAATGTTCCAGTTATTCCAGAGCCCACCAGCACTTTCATCAGGTACCTCTCAAGTATTTCCAGAAAAATTCTGCATCGCAGCAGAACTGCTGGGTGACTAAAGCAAAACAGCCTTTGAAAGCCACATAAAAACTGTGGCTGCAATTAAGATCAGAAGAAGAGATTGAAATGTGGATAAAACTCCAGCTGCCTCCAGGCTGGTTTTTGGTGTACCACAAAGAAGTTTAATCAGTATAATTATATTTTTGAAACTACTTAGCATACAAATACTTGTAATGAGTCTTTCGACTGCAGCATGTGCTGCCTGTAGGTCACATGTGGTTTATGAAACAGACTCATCATTCAGAAGACAAGATAATTCTTTTTCTGGTTGCTATACAATTTGTCTGTCATTAAATCAAACAAACCTATAAAAACCCCAACTCTTGTAAAAGAAAAATCCTGCTTCCTAAGCCAATTAATTACATCAGATTCAAAAGCTAAAAGTAAAAAGAATGTAATTCAGCTACATATCAGTAGTGTCATCACTTTAACCTAAGCTTTCAAAGGACACAGAGTAATTTTGTGTAGTGTATTTTTTCCTTCACTTACATTTACGTTTTGACTGTTCCCTCCAACAGGAAAACCAATTGCTTCATCACTTTCTATGGCACCAAAAATCTGGTCAAGTAAAAAGAAAAGATTCACAGGTATGTGAAAACTAAGCAAAATCAAATATATTCTAGGCTTTTAAACAGTTCTCCTTTAACCCAGAATTCACAACTCCAACAAGATGATGTTTTGATTTGTAATTGATACATCATACAAAGCATGGGCTTTCAGATTTATCTTCAAAGCAGTCAGATTTGTCACTCTGAGTTCATATTTTTTCTGCTATCTAATTTTCCTTGTGCGTATGAGGGGCTCTCCACTATTCAACAAAATATTAGCTGAAAACATTATGTAACATGAAGGACTTAAAATTGTTCCTGCTGCAGCACATGCTGCAGTTTGGGGGTTGTTTTGGCTGGAGGATGTGTGGAAGATCTCCAGTTTCCTAGAAGATTTAAACAAGGACTGTACAGATCCCTTCATAGTTGAAAATACAAGTTATAACTGCACAGTGCAACATCAGCATTACTCCTTGCTGTTACATACCTTTAGCATTTGGGTGAGATAGGAGCTGATGTTTTCTAAAAGAAGTCTGTTTGGCATCTGTCTGGAAGATTTCTTTGCAGCAATGTAGGAGTTACTCTGGCTGACTAATGAGCGCATTTCTTCTAAGACAGAGCGGGTGTCAATATTGTCACACAGTGCTTCATGAATTGCTGCCTTCTTCTCGTAAAAACTAAGAAGAAAAAATGTATTTCTTACTACTTATGCCAAAAAACCTGCAACATACTCTGAAGAGTCTCTGTTAGAAGAGGAAAGAGACCTAAAAGTAAGATAATTTTTTGCTGGTCATACTTTATGTTTGAAGGAAAAACAGATGAGCAAGAAAAAAGGCATTATCATGATGCTGCTGTTTTGCTGCTATGGACAAAGGCAGGCAGGATAATCTAATTGACAACAACTATCCAAACAAATCACATCAAACACTTTTTCAACTGGCCTTTTTAAGCAAGTTTTTTTTTAAAGCAGTATTAATTGCTTATTTATTATCTTCTTGTGCTTACTTTTTATTTTTTTACAGTATTGCTCTCCTATCCCTGTGTACCAGCCAAGTACTCTGTTTAGTATCTTTCCAGGAAGGAGCACCAATTTGGAAGTTAACTTACCACAAAGTGAATTCTTATGAAGATATCACAAGTAGATAAAAGGAATAAATTCATGCAAACCTCTGTCATGTTAGTGACATGTTAGTAGGTATAATAAATAAATACAGTATATTAAGTACCATTTGATCACACAAAGGCTTTATGGTTTCAAGCAATGTACTTTTTCCAAGAAAAATGAAGTGGTAGAAGAAAGGAGACAAAACCAAATATCCATGAAGCATATCTTCTATTCCTCCCACTTCTTTATCCATCCCTTTTGACCTCTCTATTACTTAGCATCTCTCCCTTTTTTAAAAAAGGGGTTATCTCTACCAACCTCAAGTTGAAAATAAAATTTTCAGAGGGTATCACTACACAGAAACATCTGCATTTAGTCCTTCTAACATTAGTGACCACAACAGTAAACTGAACTAGGAAATAATTTTAGTACTGCAATGTAAGATGCTTCTATTTTAAATTTCAGACGAAACTGAAGTCATTCGGGAAGTTGTTTGCACTACAAATAATAATGGTAGTTTCGTTATAAAAGTCAAAAGACTGCAAAATTGATATCACAGTCTCAACAACATATTTTCAAACACTGGCACTCTGATCTTTTGTGGGTTTAGGTCATTTAAATCCTGCTTGTCTCAGATAGCTTACTATACTATGAGATACGTAAAATACTGTCTTTCCAGTTGTAGCCACTGGGAATTATTGGTCACTTCTCAGAGAGAAGACATGATTTCAAGTAGTGAAGAAAATGACAGCTATCTAACAAAAAAGGTCTATCTCCCTTCACAAACAGGGGAATGAGGCATGCCAGCGTACTTAACATAAACAAAAGGAAAATTAACAATTTCATTTATATTTCATAAAGCTCTCTCAAGATTAAATTGATTGTAAAGCTTGTAAAGAGTTGGGATGTCATGTGGAAATCCTACAGACATAAATATCACATTGTAAGTGATTTTGTAAGGAAAAAAGAATTAAACGTGACATGACACAATTCAGAGAGAAGTAGGAATGCTCCACTCACTTTTTGTTCAGCTCTACTTCTTGATTTTCCCATTTCTGAAACTGGCCTGTCACATCAGTGGGAGCACGAAGAAGATCCTTCACATTTAAAAAGAATTCCTGTAAAAGAAGAATAGAGCTAGAAATCATTTCAGTTACACATAACCAGTACTACGAAAGGGCATTATTTCTTAATGAGACTCCTAAACTTTATGGGTTCAACAGTGTTTCAGCCAGGATCTATTGAAAGTCTGTCAAGACAATAAAACCCACACATTTTATATAATTCTGTAAATCACACTTGGACTGCAATTCATTTCTATTTCTTGGCTCTGTTACTACATGGTACACTGTGATAGTATAACACCAAGCTGTTCACAAAAATATAATTTTTTAAAAGTTTAGGCCACAGTTTTCATGGCAGATTTTAAAGTGCTAGCAATGGAAGCTGAAGAATAAAATGGCTTTATAGCAACAACCTGTTTCAAATGGGCATCCAGCTCAGTAAAAAGTAATTTTAACCTAATCCATGGCCCAAACCAAACACTTTACATAAAAAACAGAATAGCCTCAGCTGGAGAGACCAAGATCAGCAATCTCAAAATGCTGTATAGTGTCCTCGTGGGAAATGTGAGTTTAAATTATGGCTCCAAACTAAGAAGGGACAGAATCTGTGCCTGACCTCTCACATAGGCATAGAGGCAAATGCTCAATATTTGTGCTGAGAAGACAAAGTGGGAACAATATTCCTTCTTCCCCTTTGGCCACATCTGTGTAGAGTCTGACCTGCTAGAAGTGTTACAGAGTGTCTGTTGGACTGAGTTCCATAGGCAAGCTGAACTGAGAAACTCATCTTGTGCGTAAGTGCCAAGCTACTCAGAGATGTCAAAACTTGGAGAGAGCACCCAGCTGCAGAGAAATGTAGCAGCCTGAGGAATTTACACAACTTGAGCATTCAATGGTGGCTAAATAAACACTGTGACATCCCACCAGATGAATTCAGAAGGTAAACCCAGTCTGGGAATATTGGCGTACATATCCTTGGAGCTCTATTCCTTGAAACATATATGGCAACACAAAGTTTAGAGAGCTGGAGACAGAACAGAAAACTTACATTCATAAACTTCTCATACTGAATAGCTGACTCCATGGTATTATTTGAATAATCCAGCGTATCCTTCCAAGAGTGCATGAGGAAAGCCAGCCGTAACTGTCGTGCTAGTAGGAATTTCAAAATAAAGAAGGAAAGTTATCATAAGCTAAAGCATTTTCATGGACTCCAATACTACAGTAGCTAAGTAGCTTTAAAGTTCTTACTATTACTACATCTATCAAAAAAGCAAAACCACTATTATCCATACTGATAAATACGAACAAGGAAGCTGTTCTAAAGTTATTGAAGAAGAAAGATGCCTGAAGTTACTCCGAATAAAAAAATTATCAGAGTCACCACTCAAAGTACATCAAAAGCATTCCCATTCCAAAGTAATTTTTACCTGTATGTTTCTTCAGTGCATCTTTTATGGTAATGAAATTCTTCAAAGATTTGGACATTTTACAGCCAGCAATTGTTAAATGACCGGTATGCAGAAAATACCGAACCCAGTGATCATTTTCAAAGTATGCCTGCAGGAAAAGAAACAAAACCCAAAGACCCAACACTGTTTACATCTATATAATGAAGTAGGAAAACTTAGAAAATAAAATCCTGAAAACCAAAACTCATGCTTACACAAAACACACGTCAAGTTTAAAAAACTGAATTGTGGATTTGTGTAAGTTGCAGTCAAAGCAAAGCATGTTGCTTTATCACTGCAGAAAGGTCAGTTTGTTCACCTCAGACTGTGCCAGTTCATTGTCATGGTGAGGAAACCGGAGATCAAAACCTCCTCCATGAATGTCCATGGACTCTCCCAGAATGGATCCAGCCATCGCAGAACATTCAATGTGCCAACCTGGACGACCCTGTCAACAAAAAAGCATTACTTGGTTACTAGTAACTGTCTTCCTCTCCTGCCTCTGTCTCATTCCCTCACACACCTGAGGAAATGGGATGTGCTACTACTAAGAGAAAAAGATTCTCAGCCTCAGCTTCCCAAAAGGAAACTGTTGTATCTAAAATCCAACCTGGCAATATGTCTGTAATGCTCTGATTATCTTGCTTATTTTTCTTCTAAAAGTTACATTAATATTTTTGACCACAAGGGAAAAAAAGGAAACAGAATAAGTGTAGAAAATCCAAATCCTGATTATAATGTCCTTACCTTTCCCCATGGAGAGTCCCATGAGGGCTCTCCTGGCTTGGAGGACTTCCATAAGGCAAAATCATTTGGAGAACGCTTCTCACTTAAGCGATCAGCTGAGATGCTCAGGTCACCTTTCAAAAGATAAAATGTAAATGTATACATTTTACACCAGCATTACTGATTTGACTTGCTGTATCTCAATTAAAGAGAATCTAAAGGAAAAAAAATTTTAAAAACCCAAACACAAACCCCCAAATCATTGAACCTTCAAAAATCCTCATTATTAACCTTGATAATCCTTTGGGGTTTTGGTTAATGCTTGGTTGACAAGTATCTGACAAGTATCAGTTGCACTGTTTTCTAAATCTTGCCATGAGATTCATCTACATTCTCTCAGCAGGTACAACTCCAATACTGCAGTTATAGAAAAAGAAATACAGAAAGAAAAAAACCCATACTTGAAGACAAGTAAGACTGCAGATTCAATTCATTCCAAAGTTAGATGGATGTAAATTGAGACTATGATTGTCTTAATCTGCACATAAAATGTGATCATGGAATATTTCTTCCACTCCTAATCTCAGCTGCTGCACAGAATGGTTGGTACTTGTTCAATAGCTACATTTACTGTTGTGTTACCATCAGAGATGTGTTATGCATTATTTGCTGTTAGCTCCTTACGATAATTTAGGTGGTACTTCCATTGTAGCACCTTGAAACACAAGGAATTTACCATTTCTGCACTGCTGTCCAGGACTAAAAGTGGTGAACAATACTCCCTTACAGCATAAAAATCCAAGAAAAGATTCCCAAAGTTAAACTTCTCAATTAGTTCTGCTCTATAGGTTGAGATATTAGCAATCTCAATTGCTTAGAATATAGTACATTATGCACTTTAAATATAGATGTACTTTGCTTTTATTTACAGTAATTGCAACTTTCAAAGGTCAACATTTCTGCTGCTTGTAACAGTCAAAATTGCATTATCTGTCAGGGTAACAGCAATCATCACAAATGAGTCAAAGGAGCTAAGCTGAAAAACAATCACTTGGTATCTGCATACTCTTGGTTAGTTACATTAATCACTCAACATCAGTTCCTATTTGCAAAAGGACACAACTATTCAACAAAACTGACTGGTTATGTGATGGAAATTATATATTCATGTTCCACAAATAGGGTAGCTTAAGCTAGCGCCTTTTATTTCACATAAAGGATTTCAGCTAAAAGAATTTGAATAAATAAAAAAAACCCCACACCCATTTAAAGCAGCATCTCTCAGATACTGCTGAATTCACCTACTGTATAAGTGTCCCGATTTCACCTGGTATGAGTGTTATATTAAAACCTTTTTATATTCTTTTTATAGACTTTCTGCATGATTTGCTAAAACTGTACAACTTTAGGAGCAGATAACTAATAAGTCCCATTTGCTGAGCATTTTAATTTAATCCTCTGCTACAGCTCAATTCAAAAAAATCTATATTTGGATTTAGTTCAAGTAAACGGAACACCTGTTGTTCAACACAACAAGTTTACAAAGTTAAAAAAAGAGTTCTCAGTATGAAAGAGGAACCCAAGTATTAGTAATGAAATAAACGCAGCCTGATGTGGAGAACTTTTGCCTGGCATGTGGAAGACCCAGACCCCTCCTACTCTGAGCCAGATGAAGGGGCAAATAACTGGGCTATGACCAAATGTCTGAGCTATTCACACTTCTGACCGAAAACCCCCCCACAAACAAAGAGCAACCCAAAGCTGTCATAGGATTAATAACATTTCTTGGTATTTTCCAATTTAAAACTTCCAGGAAAGTACTAGTTCAAGCTGCAAAACTTTGGCAAAGAAATTGGTAAAAGAAGTGCAGCAGGTAAATCATTAAGCTCTGGCTGTGACTGATCCAAACATCAGCGAAATCAATTGAAGAGACCCACACATCATCAGTTTCTTCAGCAACTTAAGCAAATCTTTACCTTCACCCTCTTGAAGAGCTTTCTGATCACCTACAGCTTCAGGCACCAACTTAGCATAGGAGTGTTTTTCACTGGCATCAAACTTCATAGTATCAAAGTATACAGATCCATTGGACACATACCTGAAAAGTTAAAGATCATTACTTAGCTAACTTTCTACCACAACTTAACTGAATTTTATCCCCAAAATCACTGTCTTAAGTTCTCTACTAACTCTGCCCACAGTATGGTACTGCTCAGTATGGTAAAGATGATTTAGGTGAGTCCAATTTTTAAGGCCTTACCATATGAAGACTTTGGACGTACCATTTGGAAGTTACAATAAAATTGATCAAAGAGAAAACAGCAGCTATTGTTAAGCTTTTAAGAGCTGAGATATCAGGTAAGAGTCACAAGAATTACCATTTTTTAAAATTTACGTTATTTACAACTGATTTCTAACTGTCACAGCTCAATTTTTGACAATTTTTGATGAAGACCAGAAATCACACACAATTCAAGCAGATGTGACTTCGACTTTATTTTAATGAACATGGATTTCACCCTACAGGACATCATAAGAAGCACATCAGGTGAGAAATAACAGCTCTTTTGCAAAGAAACCTGAAGTGTCTTTATTTGATGAAAAACTGCTTCTAGCAAAGACTACTGTTGCATATGAAAACAGAGAAAACAGATCACAGTTAAGTGCTGAAAGCAATCATTCTGGCACCCAGCAGCAAACTTACCCATAACCATTATCCACAATCTTCTTCACAAAATCCACAATTTCTGGCACATATTCACTAACCCGTGTTAAAACATCTGGAGGTAAAACCTAGAGATAAAAAGTAGAATTTATATATATATATATATACATATATATATATGTGCACTAAATGTATATGTTATATATTGGTTACAATTTTGCTCAAAAGCAAGTGATAGTGACATCTAACATTCCTATTTCAAGCTTTCTGCTCTGAAACAATATGCTGTGGCCACTTTTTCCTCAGCCTTTAAGGGGATGCACTTGTGATAGAAGAGGCAATAAGTCCCTCTGATTTGCAGGTAAATAAATCAACCTTCACTGACTTGAACCACTGCCCATGACACAGCATTTCATCTGTAACAGACAAATCTCTTCTTGATGGTTATCATCACATAATTTCTTAAGAGGCTGAAGCCTCCTAAGTAGTCAGTCTAAATGCTGAGGTTAGCAGGAATCTCTTGTGCAGCCAACAGATTCTATCTCAAATTTCTGAATCAGTCTATGATTTTTTGCCCATGTTACACCAAGGGGATGGCATGGAGAGCACACATCAAACCTGATCACCAATTAAGTGATGTGCAACCACAACAGATTTGAGATTGCTGGGATTTGAGAAAACAGAGCAGGTGCCAATTTAACATCTACCTATTCAAATTAAAGGAAATACTTTATCAATAAGGTTGAAATATGAGGTTCTTGAAAGCTATTAAGGAGATAAATTGTATTCTGGGTACTATAAGGCATGGCACATACATTTTTAGAACAGAAAACAGTTCATTTACTTACGTTGAGTGCTTCCATATCCTTATGAAATTCCCCTTCCCAGAATTTGGGGAGCTTTGAGAATATGGAATTGTCAGTCACCTGACTGCCAAACTTTGTGTCCAACCACTCAGACAGCAAATCTTTGGCTTCTTCCAACAGTGTCTAGAAAACAATTATTGTAAGAGCAACTGATCAAAGACTTGCTCTGTTTAAATTGTGCAGAAAGATCTTACTCTGAACAGGGAGAGGGTTGCTTAAGGAATAAGACATTTGCAATGGGAAACTTAGTTATGAACACAGAGTAATCCATATTTCTACCACATTTTTATCATACTGCCCTTCATAAACATAGATGAAACAACCAGAGCAAGGAAGATAAACTGATATGTGGTATCTGTTTCGGTGCTGATCACTTCAATAGACATCTGGAACATATGCTGTAAACATCAGATGGGACCTGCAGCTGTATTACATTATCTGTTCCCCCACCGCTATTGGATAATATAACAGAAGCCTTATTATGCACATTGCTAAAAAGTGTCTGAAATACTAATTTGAACATCAGCAAGGATACCTTTTAGTCTTATATTAAAAGATTACAATTTCTTACACTAGGATATAATGCAGAAGGTGTGATTGCTTAGATTTTAGTTGTTTTTAAAATTCCATTAGGTCAGTATACACTTTTATAAAGGCACTTGATATTAGAATAGCTGGGCCTTTTAAAAAGACCCCATAATTTAGAGACAGAATCTTCTCAAGAAAGGAGCACATACCCATGTGTACCCCACAGTACTTACCACAAATAATCTGAAAGCAAGAAAAAATGAAAATGGAAATGGAAATCATTTACTAAAAGACACTAGTTATATTGACTGACTTGGTTACTGGGACAGAACCAAAGCCTAGTAAAGTCAACATGTTTATTTGTCACTAAATGTAATTGTCTTTAATAAAAATAATCCTGAGCACAACTTCGTGGGAGGTATTTTCCTTTCTGATCAGAGACAGAAACACTTGTGTAGAAAACTGCCACCAGTATGGGAATGTCGGAAATGCATTTTCAGTAACCTATAATGAAACTAATTCCTCAAGACAAAGAAAGTCAAAGAGAAAGTCTAAGTACATGCAAGAGCAAAATCCTCGTTGGAAAGGTAAAAATAACTAAATAATTATCACAGTGGGAGGAAAAAAAAAAAGTAATTGCTAAAAACAGCATCCAAAAACTCTGTAGTTGAGAATTGAAGAATCAAATTTCCTGTATTGAATATGAAGTACTAAAACATTCTCAGCCTCACTCTCTCTTTCTTGATGACTAAAAGGTTCCATAATGTTTCAGGGAATTACTGAAAGCTACGTATTATTTTTAAACCTCGTAACAATTATAAGCCAAATGTAAAATATACAAAGGAGCTCAAACTTGCCTCATGACGTCTGTTGATCTCTTCAGCAGGGAGCTTTGCTTGCACAGCTTCTTGTAGAGGGTCAAAAGCAGACTTCACTGCATTTTGAATTCTTTCCAACATTTGCTTTTTATCTGGGTCTGTTGTTTCATTTAATTTAACTGAAAAGGGCTACAATTAAAAATTAAAAAATTAGAAAGCCAGCTGCAGTACAGTAGCACTATGCTCCATACACAGAAAATTTTCTTAGCCACACAATACCTTGCTAGTGATGGATAAGACATTATGCCACAGAAAAAGCTTTGACATCAACTACTGAAACATGAAACATGCTCCTCATCAGAAATAAAGGTGCAATCACAAGATTTCAGTTCGCATCCAAGTTCATTTTTTCAAAAAGACTTCATAAATTACATCATCATCATAATTACTGCTGTTTTCATTTTCTACGCAGCTGATCACCTTAATTACACAGTTGATTACCATGAATTTGAAAAGGACAAGTTCTAATGTGAAACAGGGAGAGATTAAATGAAATGTTCAGGGAGTATGTCAGGCAAAGATAGTTGGGCAAAATTTCCAGGCCTCCTATTCCCAGGCCTGTATTCAATTCATTAGAATGATAATCTCTTTGTGATTTATAGTTCTAAAAATTGCCAGAGAATCACCTTCCCTCACCTTCAGTCCTGAATACACACTTTATTAAATCCTTAAAGCTTTCAAGCCTTTTCTTTCCAAGGTCATCAATGGTACAAAAAGGAAACCTCCCAAGCTTTAAATGATTATGGATATACCACTGTTTAAAAACTCTTTTAAAGGATTATTTTTAAAGTTTGAATTCTAACACAAAAACATCCAAATGCTGTTTGAGCAACACATGCACTCACAAGTAAGTGCTAAGATCACAGAAATGAGGAGTGCCTTTTAAAGAATTTGTCAATTTTAAAACAATGCAAAAATCAAGGTGATGTGCAGTTCAAAAAACATTTCTAATGTGTGTGGTACCAAAAATAAAACAAGCAGAAAGTTTAAGAAGGTAGCAAGGTCTGAGGCATTTTTTAGATGCTTTCCTACATTATTGAATGAGAACCTAAAACACAAGCAGAGACTACCACACCCACCTCTGAGGCAGTTCTAACATCTTGAAGTAGTTGATCGGGTGTTGATTTGTTCTCTCTGTATCGTTCAAAAAGGTAATTTTGTCTTGCTCTCTTGATGATCTACAAATCAGAAACATGAAAATATTTCTGTGAAGTGACACATGGTTATACAAAGAGCAGATAAAATCTATTATGTACAAAAGGCTTTTCAGAATCCCTGTAAATTTAACAAGCTACAAGAATTACGTGCAATAATACAAATTCAACACACCATGCATAGTCAGTCAATCAGCTACCTCAACAGAGTCAATTAATTACCTCAACAGGTAAATAAAATAAATTATCTTTTTAAAGTACTTAGTCTTCATTATTTGTGACAACATTCATTTATATACAACAATACAGGGTTTGCTACCATAGGAGTGCTACAAAACTGAGAAAATCAATGCCTCTGTGTACAAAATGTACATCTCAGTTAATAAGTCTAAGATTTATCTTGGCTTATCAAGTGGCAATTACATGTGACTCTCTGGCTTCCATTCTAAAAGTAGAGCATTTTAGATTGCAATTTTAAAAAAACCCCTTACCTTATCATCAATATCTGTAATATTCATACAATAGAAAACGTCATATTTAAAATAATCCCTCAAGATTCTTCTCAGGATATCAAATGAGATGTAGGACCTAAAACCAAAAAGATACAGGGGTGTTTTTAGTGAACACCTGTAGCTATTCTGTGCACAAACCATTTTAACCTCAGTCAAAAACTGTGCAGCAGTTTTACTTTGCCCCCATCTATTAGTTTTTAATCCCGCAATGATAAAATATTATAACATGATTTTAATCCTTAATTGCAAGCATTGAGTTGAAAGAGGCCACTTTCTAGTAATACACTCATCTAAAGAATACCTTTTCATAATACTCTTGCTTCCACTGGGCACTGTTATCACCTGTATCAAAGTAAGGAATGCAGTACCTGGCATGTCCCATGTGAGAAGCATCATAAACTGTTGGACCACAGCAATACCACAAGACCTTTTTTCCATTCTGAGGCTGAAATATTTCCTTAATTGAAAGGGAAAGCACAGTGGTCAGAAGAAATTGAAGACATGACAGTGGGAGGGTAACACGCCATTTACGCCCAGTAACATTCCATAGAACATGAAAGCATGGATTATAATTACAAAAACCAAATATTCCATTCCAAACTTTGCCTTAAGTAAAGATCACCACTAGCTTTACCATGTAAGAAGGGTAATGGGGGTGTGGCTGCTTCTGTTCTATGCATTCTTATCAATCAAGATGTCAGATTACAACAATTTGGACTAGGCAAGGCACTATTCAAACTGTTTGTAAAAGCTTTCTTTCGCATTGAAAAAGGTTACACCCTATTATCAGTCCACAGGTACTTGAATACTACATCCCATATAACATTAATACTCCCAATATTTCCTCTTTCCCAAAGGACTTTCAAACAAAACCACGAGAAGTTTTACACTTTTTATATTACAACTATATAATTGGTGAGACTTTTTTTACATAGGCAACATCTCAATAAAGAAATCGTGATTTTATTCTGCTCACACTGCCTATGCTTACATATATTATAGTTGAATGCCTGGCTATGTTGCATGACAACTTGAAACTGGGAACTGAATATTTTGCAATATGGACGTAGAGATACACACGTGTAGTGTACGTGTACTTAGTGTATATAGTATTACACTTGCCCAGCAAATGCACTTGACTGGCACAGAGTTTCCGGCCCCTGCTTATTAACATTCCACAAAACACAATCCAGAGACCTGACTATTGACAGGGCAAACACTTCAGACACAAGCACTTGATGACTGCTCTATTTGCATTTCTAGGGAAATCTCCACTTTCCCTTCATTTACTCACCTTACTGCGAGTCAGGCTGTTGTAGAGGCAGAGCCTAGAATGTTTTGTCCCTTCAGGGGGAGACCAGGGGGGCTGCACACGTTTGCCTTTACCTAGGAGAAAAAGTAGTTTAGTCTTAAAGAAAACCAAAAAGACACTTTCCACAAACAGATTTGCAATATAACTTTTTCTCCTTATCATATCATTATTTCAGAAGAAAAAAACTCCAAATCTAAATAGAGAGAGCAGCCTCAATCCTAGTAATCCAGCTACTCCTGTTACAGCCTCCTACAAAGCCATCAAAAGCAAAGTACATTATTTCAATCTAGTTTATTTTCTACTCTCTAACTTGCCATTCATATTAGCTTTTGATCCAAGTAGCAGTGAGGAAGAGGGTACAAAAATAAGAGCATGCAATTCAGGCAAAGTATTACCAAGAATTTTGAAATTCATTGAATCATTAATGAAGTGTTATGGCAGTCCTGGGCTTTCTGCAATGCCACTGATTTTACTGTGATGGCACATCACAGATCTCACACAGAATTTGCAAAATATCTCCAGAGTCCAGAGGTGGTCTCTAGAGCCAATATTGACAGAGTATGTGCATTCAGTGCGAGAGGGAGAGGAGACAGAAAGGCTTAGAAACAACCTCAGCTTTTTATCATGCATTTTTGCTACGTACACAAGGCATTTCTGAACACACTTATTTACCACAAATATGCTCCACTGCAGCAAGAGGCTACATTTTACTATTAAAGAGAACAGATAAAACCCAGGGTAATATTAGTGACAATAGTCTTGCACTTGTTTTCTCCTAAATTTGTAAGAAGCAACATAGTTGCTAAACTCATGGGGTTTTTTCAAAGAGAAGTATGGGCATCTGATCTAAGAGTTGCAGTTTGCTGTGCATTGGGCTGCTTACAGCTGTAATGATGTTAAACCAATTATCACATTAACTAGGAATGAAAGCAAACCAGGAAATTCAAAAATACAGCAAGTTTGCCAGCTTAATACGCACAGCACTATCTTCAGGAATTCTCATGGTATACATTTTAACTGCAATTAAAAACTGTACAAACTATTTGTTTTGACAACAAAATTGCCTTTCTGATCCTGTGTCTCAGGGTGCTCTTCATTAACTTTGTTTCCCTCAATATCTTCATATGCATATTTTGGCTGAAAACCTTCAAGTAACATAAATATTCATGGTATAAAAAAATTTAATCCCTTCATCTTGCTTTTTTGCGTAACTGCCTAAATAAAAACAAAAGACATTAACTGTAGTACTCTGCCTCACAAAGGGACTGCATTTTATCTTCATGCTATGAATCCATGGAAATATGTGTCCATTCTAAACATTTCATTGCATGAGGTACTCCTGAACAGAACACCTCAAGTCCAAGAGCAGTGTCTCTATAACACAGGTCATTCACCAAGGTATGGATTTGTTTACTCTTTGATTTACAAAGATTACTCTGGCATGCTTAATTGTGGCCAACGCTTCCCTCAGGGAAAGAAGCCTGTGTGGGTTAGTCCAATAAAAAATAAATCTGTAAAGCTTTCTTCAGTTACAACCACACAAACACAAGGAAAAACCCAGATACTGCACCCCAGCTTGCAAGTTAGGTGTCACTTTCTATCCACTATACAGATGCCAAGGGCAAAGTAAAAGGCTGATAAAATACTGGTTAGTCTGTTCAAACACATCTCTGCCAGCCTACAGCTTTTCCCCTGGTTGAACTGAAGTTCACTTGCTCTAATCCACCATGGAGTTTTCTGGTACAACAAAAAACCAACAATGTAGTTCAAGGTCTAAGAAGTATGGGAGATTCGTGTGTTACTTTCATAGTGAACACTGCAGAATACCATTCCAGGACTCCTGAAATACAGGCAACAATCATGAAGACATAACCCTTCAGAAAGAGAGACTTAACAGTAAAGATTTCATGGTTGGGAAAATTGAAACGTTTTCTCTTACTGCTCCACCCTGATCCATGGAAATCTACAGACAATCTGTAGTTAGTGGATAAATCTGCTATCAGAGCCAGAGGTGCAGCTGAGATCCCTTCTCTGCTGGAAGGAATAATAACCAGCACAAACACTTGCAGGCACACACAACACAGACAGAATTTACTCACAGCAGTCTGATTTTAACTGCTGGTCTGTTAGGGATTGAGAACACAAATGATGAGAGGTTGTGAGAACATGGCATTGGAGTAGTATTAGTTAACAACCATCAGCAAGAATGACAGACATGCATTCATTTGTAGGTATTGCAAGCACTACACAACAGCTCTGTGTTGTTATTATTCATTATTTCATGACTCCCTCAGCAAGGATCTCACTATAAAGCAATTAAATTAGACTAGCTCATTGGGAAACACCTCAGGAGAGTGATGCAGCTCCCAAAAATGCCTGTCCATGCTTACACAATGACCTAGATTAACCAGTTACTACTTCCTCAAATCATCAGCATGCCTAAATTACCAGAGTTAAAAAAGAACCCCAGACATACTTTGTAAAGTTCTGTGTTATTAACAAACATAAGAGGAAGTATTCAGTTTATTTTATTGTGAATTTGTATATTATACAACAACTATTTAGTTAACCTTGCAAGGAAAAAAGTGGACTGAGCAAATTTTGGTATTTGCAGGAAAAAGCCCAAACCCACACATTCTTTTATAAACCAGAAGACAGCCAACTTTTTAAAGAATATACACATAATCAAATTCTGTACACTGAGGAATTTTAACATAAAAAAAAAATTTTGGTAACAGTTTTTACATCCAAATAGGTCAGGATCTATCAATTACACAATAACTGTATGCAAGAAAAATGTTACAACTTTGAATACAAATTGATACTGTAAATTTTAAGGCGTGCAAGAGAGTATGAAAGGGAACTTCCAGGAATTCTCAGCAATAAAAACCAGTACAATGTCAGCTAGTCTATAACCTGCCCGCCAGTTTCATATTACTCACTTGTTTGAAGTTTACAAGGCTCATTTTTTTCACTGCTGCCATCATAGATTGCTTCTATGTGTCTGTACCACCGGACAACATGGATATACTGGTCCACAGGTGGCCCCGAAAACTTTCTGAACACCTCCACATCTGCATGTGAAAATGTGAACCCCTGGATATAACTACGAGTGCTCAGGTACTCGTTCAGAGCCTTCACCCTGGCTTCCTCTTCACTAATGCTCAGAATAAAACTGTAGCTGGAAGCTGTAAAGAGAGGCACAGGACATTTGGTCAGCATTAAAAGAAGGAGATCCCATGACCAAAATATATCCTTATAATATACATCTCCCCCTGTAAATTAGCTCTGGCAACTGGACAGAAATTTGAGAAAATTAGATTTAATACAAGCTACCAAATAGGTATGTATTTCCTATTAATAGGATTATGTTCATGCTGCCATAAGTTTTTGAAGACATCTTTCAAAGAGTAATAAGGACAAGAACACAGGTCTTTTTCATGAAGAAATATAATCGACTGAAATTGGAGAAAACCCTTCACATAAAGCAAACCTAATCAGTCACTCTTTTCCATGCTGCTAAAACCTAATCAGTCACCCTTTTCCATCCTGCCAATATTTAAACATGATTAATTTTATACACTGTGAAAAGGCTGTCAATTTGTCTACTGAACTTGAGCACATAGTTAAATCTTTGCAGGGCTGTTGCCTGCACGCAGGCTTCCAGCACAATGCTCAGTTCCTCCTACTTGCTCTAGATACTCAAAACTTCAGCTGCTGCTGTGTATTCCCATACTTTTCCCATTCCCCTTTCTCTCCTTGAACAATACTTAAAGCAAACAAGATCTACACAAATGAACAGAGAGGATATCAGGTCATGCTCCTCTCTCACAACTTTTTAATTCCATGATTTCTTTGGTATATAGGCAAAGCAGGTTCAGTTATGTGTGGGACACAGAGGAAGCACCAACAAGGCTCTGTGAGTTGGTGGTGATGCTCACAGTAAGAGCACACCCTGTGCAAGGAAGTGGGTACAAAGCACTGTGAGGTTATGGCACTGGGATAGCACTGCCATTAGGCAAACCCAGCATTCACATTTTCCTACAGTGATTCAATGTTTGTAGCTCCATTCGTGTTCAAAGTACTGTACAAACACGAAAGCAATATCCTGTTTAGGTAGTCAGCCAGCAAGGCAATTCAAGCCAAGGTCACAGTGCAGTAAAGTGAAAGAGGCAGCAGGAGAGCACCTGTCCCCGCTCCCAAACCCCAACAGAGACCACGGCCAGAAGTGACACTTCTCACACTGGCATGAGTATCTCCTGCACGAGGAGTTCCCAAAGCATGGAGGTGCTCACAGAACATTGCTCTTGGAAAGGCAGGAATGAAAGGAGATGAGGGAGTAAAGGCTAGGAGAGGATGTGAGGGACTGCACAATTGCAAGAGTTTTCCAAATATCATCAGTTAAAACTTTATGACCCATTTTCTATAAGGAAATCAATTATTAAAATATCCAACAGCAACTCAGGATGACAGGGAAGTGGCTGCTAGATATCAAGCATGTTTCTATTCAACTCTTTGAGGTATAAATGAGATACAGTGACACATCAGTAGAACTAATAAAAAAAAGTCAATGATTTAAAAAAGAATTTTAAAAATCAAAGTTCACAAAAGATACTTAAATTTTATACACAAAAGCAAAGACAGATTCATGTAAAGTATAAATCCTTCTCAAGGCCTATCCATGTAATTGCTCAGTACAAATAAGAAATACCAAAGAAATAATGGTTCATAATTTGATCTTATGGGCTTGCCTTACCCAGCTGAATGAGATTCAGCTTCAGCTCACACAGTTCATTTTACTGTAATCTTTTCAGGCTTTTAAATATTTACTGATGTTTATCATCACAACTTCACATGTTTATACACACGAAATAGTTTGAAATAGTTATGTTCATTAACTGTGGAAACCTAAGTCTTCCTTGAACATGAATTTTGTATACATGAATCATATGAGGGTGAAGAAAAAAAAAGGTATTACAAGAATGACCTGGGTAGAAATGAAACTATATCTCAAAGAAAAGATCTTTTACAAGGAAAAACAACCCTCAATTTGCAGAGTATTATTATGGTTATTATGACCATTATTCACACATCAGGCTGCTAATGGGAAGCAAGTCGGTGTATCTGAAACAGTATAAGTGCTTTCCAACCACATCTGTAAACCAATCTAAAAGGGAAGTTGCCCAAACTTACACACAAATACAACAAATATGGCAGCACTCATACAAGCTAATTTTGGCAAGGAGAGATGGCAAACACCGCCTGTGAATGTCAGTACCAGCTCAGCGCTGATAAGCTTAACAACCAAAAATTTTTTGAGCAATCTTGGCACGGACATTAATACTTGAAATTGTAACGTCTGGCAGGCTCACTGTCCCATTCCCAGTGTCCCACATAGGGACAGGCTCAGGCTGTGCTGAGCAAATGACTATGATAACACTGTCTTCTGGAAGGCAGTGCAGCAGTGGACCACTTTTTTTCAAGCAAAAGGAATCAGTGACAGCTACTTACATGAAAGTCTGTTCTGATTGAATTGATATCACGACTAAAAGAAGAATAGTAAATCTACAGGATCTGGTTTTCTGTGACTTCCGTTTTGCATCCTCAGTTCCCCCCTGTCTTGCAATGTCTTCAATTTATTAAACACTCCCACTGAAATATTTCCTGGTACCTCCTAAGCGCTGCATCCCATCTTCCCATAGACTTCAGCATCCTCATCCTCCTGCACAGCTCCAGCCCATCTTTGCTCAGCCTCCCAATGCTCTGCAAGAGGCAGCTGCCCACTGTCAAATTTATTGATTAATTAATACCAGTCAATGGATTCAAAAAGTATTGAGGGAGAAGGGCCAATGGCTATGTGAACATATGACCTGTCTTCCCTGTTGCTTTAGGAAAACAAGCTAAGGAATTGCCCTTCTCTCTGACTGCAATTTTTTTCCACCCCAAAACCAGAAAAACTACAGTTGTTCCTGCTCAACTGCATTAGGAAGCGTCTCCTTGACAGCAGAAACATGGGAGTACTACAGAGCTGTTGCATAACACTGAATTTTAACTCATGTAAACAGAACAATCCATAGATATCGTATCACACGAGAGGAAACAAGCACTGAGCACGAGTATTGGAGATGTAGCGAAATAACCTTGAAAAATCAGAAGAATTAATGTTAATAACGTAACATTAAGGAGTCGGGTTTTTTAAAAATTCCATTGTTGACATTAATTAATACAGTTCTCATACAATAACTGCTGGTGTACAATCTCTTTGGGTGACATAATTGTCACACATTCTTCTTTCAATGCATGGAGTGCTTCAGAGACTACTAAAGGACACTAGGAATTTGCCTGAGAGACTGCAGCAACACACAGACTCAGAGGCACAGGACTGCTTCTACATTTTATTTGCACATAAAATAACTTTTGAAGTTTAATCAAGACGCATAACCCCCACAATACCAAATTTCATGGAAAATTCTTACTTTTACTAACTTGAAAATGAAAACCTCTGTTCCTTGAAGGTGTAGACAGCAAAGAAAACACAGAAAAGCCATAAAGTAGGCAGTAAACTAGCTGACACAAAACCAGGGAATTTGCTTCAGGGAAAAATTATGTTTCCTGGGCTTCCCTGAACCTGCTAACCTTGTCAGTCATAATTAGATGGCAACGTAAATGTTCTGGGAATTCTGCAGAGGCATTCTCCAAAAAGAAATCTTACCCATTTCTGAACATTTTGAAATGTAATTTCTCTTCCAACTTGGCTTTCACAAATTTAAGGCAACCCAGAAAAGACAAATGTAACATTTTTAATACAGCTCCAAACTGGCCATTTATCATCCTAGCCGGCCACTCTGGTACCTTTGAAAGGAATTCCAACTATGTACTCAGCCAAGATGAATTCTCCTTTCCCATAAACAGTTCACAAGAACCAAACCAATGCAGTGATTCCAACTAATGCCAGACACAGCATGCACAGAGACCGAAAAACAAAGGACTTAGCAAGACTCACACATGAGCAGCAAGAAGCTTTTAGATGAGCAGGGATTTTTAAGACTGAAGTATCCCATACCAAGGAAGAGCTTGTCAATCCTAGTCACTCGAGTCCCGAAGGTTTCACTTCCCCTTTTCCTGAACTGAAACTAAATGTAACAATTGCAATTTCAGTTTTAAAACCCCACCCTAACAAATAGTAACTAAAGCGTTTCTAAAAGCGCACCTGAACTGAGCCTTTGTCGGGTTTCCCCCTCCCCCAAGATACTGGAAAGACTTCTGAAAAAGCCAATCCCTTGACAACAAGAAATGTTTCACTTTAGTGGGAATATTACTCCTGATGAATAAAGTGCAAAGTAACTTTCGGTAACAAAGAAAAAGGGGCAAAAATATTTGTATTTACAGATCCTTAACTAGAATGACAGAAATTTCCAACACTTTACATACCATAATGGTATTTCATACTTGCATGACTGGTATTCCAAGTTTCCATTTGCTACAGTAGTGCCAAAAATTATAGTGCTACCCTAGCCCTCCTTCCATATGGAAGCGAGCAGTACAACCCATCCTTAAAACACGACCACAAAAAACGTCCGTGAAAGTCCAAAAGTTCAGGCGTGAGTTCAGCGGACAACACTGATGGCTTGGGAAAGACAGTATGGGAGACACGGAGACAGGTGAAAAGCACGGACGGCGCGCTGCGCAGCGCACAGACCGAGCGCACCCAGCACCCCCCGGCACCCACCGAGCGGGGGGACAGCTGCTCCCAGATTTGGGTAACGAGGAGCTCCGATTTTCTTCCATAAATCGCTGAATGCCAACATTAGCCTTTCCACCCGCGGCGAGGCACAACGCGAGCCGCATCCCGCGGGACACGCACCCAGCACGGGGATCTGCGGCGCCAGGGTCCCCCCGGGCGCGCCCGAAGGATCCCAGAGGACGCGCAGAGGAGGCGACCCCGCCGCCCCCACCCCGCT
>VZRR01000624.1:203572-245023 GCA_013398015.1 Oreocharis arfaki | reverse complement strand
GGCCCCTGCCGAGCCGTGACAACACCGGCCGCCCCTCGGCCCGGCCCCGCCGGGGGCCCGCGGCGCCGCTCGCCGACCTACCGTGCTCGGCGCTGGCGGCTGCTGCCATCCCGGTGCTGCTGCTGCTGCCTCCGCCTGCCCTCGCTCCCGAGCTGATGCAACAGCGCGTCCGGAAGCCTCGCCCCGCCCGCCCTACGCTACTTCCGACGGGCCGCGTCACCCGGGCAACGGGCAGCGCCTCACGGCCCGGCCCGCCCCACACGGCCCGGCCCCGCACGGCACCGCCCGGCTGCGAAATGACCGCCCGGAGCACCGCGGCCGGCCCGTGGCCCAAGAGCACCGTGCCAACCAGGCCCCGGCTCCGAGTGCCGCCGCCCGCCTTCCCTTAAATAGCTCCGAGGACGGAGACGCCGCCGCCAGAACAAAGTCCCAGAGTCAGCTTCCGTCTCGACCGGGCTTTTATTGCTGTGCTTCAAACACCACGGTGCTGAACCGTCGGATACAAAACAAAATCGTTTCATAAACCAAAGCATCACAATACTCTCTCAGAAACAGCAGCAGACCCTTGGTCCCCACTACCCAGGTTGGGCCAGCATAGCGCTGCCACACTGAGGGATGCACGAGCTCCCGGCTCCCAAGTGGGCATCCAGCACCAGAGTTTAATACTTTACAACTCAGAGGTAGGGAGGTCATGTGTACATGTAAACAACAAAGGCATTACATCCCTTCTGGCTCTCTGCATGAGGTAAGGAGGGTATCAACTCCATGCCGTCATTTCTACTAGCAGTTTCTGACACCCTCATTTAAAGGAAATTTGAAGGCACACGTACTCACACGGGAACATTTTTTGCAGTTCCTCATAAACATTAATCTTCAGCTTCTACTTTACTTATAATGTTGTTACTTTTTAAAGTGTTTGATATGTTGTAATAAGCTTTGATATCTATCTGCCTCAAGGCATCCAGTAAATTAATAATACATTGTTTCTTTCCCAGAGTGTTTCTCCAGATGAGAAGCATCTGATAGGACTGTTCTTCTCTATTATCAGGAAATCTAGAAATAATTTTATCAATATCATTTTTCTGTAAACAAGTTTTCATCAGCCGCTTCCAGTGTTGCGGTGGTACTTCCTTTATAAAGACATCAAAGGTATCTCTCAGTTCTGCAAGAAGAAACACACAACACACATCAGCTTGGGTTTTAAAACACAGGGATTTTTCCATAGCTCCCACACAAGCTTTCCCCTTATTTTTCAGCCAATACCTGCACAGACCAAACAGCAGCAGCAAGGCAGGGTTTGGCACCCAAGAAGCAGCAGGACAAACAAGTTTTCTACTAAGTGGTCTTGAAAGTAACTAAAGGTATTGGTGCACATGTCTCAGAAGTGATCTCCTAAGGCAAGCCACCACCCAGTAAAGGTGGTTTTGAGGAAGGCTTCATTGGCTGGCACATTCCCTTGGCAGGGCTACCAAAGAGGAAGTTTTAACCACTTCACTATGCTGCTGGCATAGGTTTGCCACACCAAGACCACCACAAGCAAAACCCATCACTTGAACATCCAGCACAAAAGTTTGCTGAGTACAGGTGCATGTATGGATGTTTGATGTAGTTCTCTACATGAGTGGACATTTGACAGATCTCCCGCTCTGACCTACAGCTCACTCAGTAAAGCAGAGTACACTGCTGCAATGCAGACTTGTTTTAAAACATTTTTTAAAAATTTGTACCATTCTTATTCTTAAAATCATGACTTCCCTATACTCCCCATGCAGAAAAGTCTTGCTCCAAAGTAGAACAGTTCACCACAGGGATTACAGCCCTCAAGTGAAGCAATAATCCTGTTTCAGCATATTTTACAATAAACTGGAAGCCTTATATCTCTAAGCAATATTCATTAGCTTCTTTAAATTATGCCTTAGGTAGACTAAAGTCAACAGGAAAAAAGCCCAACAAATTCCAAGTACTGCAAATTTATGGAATACTTACCCCTTTGAGAGAGATCTTTAACAGTTATCTGACACTTTGGTGCTCGTACCTGCAGTACAAAGTTAGACCATTACTCCAAAAAATCAGGGTGCTTCACTTGCAATTATTTTTTACCTATTTGACAGCTTGCTTTTACAGCACACACACCAAAATAGGGAAGGGGACACATTTCAGAGCAGACTTGAAAGTATTTGAGTAAAGAAAATTGCATGGTGAAACAAACACACTACTGATTCCAAGGCAACATTCGCTGCTATCGCCAAAGAGTAGCTTCTGTCAGGGAGATGAAAGAGGCAGAGTGAATCAAATGAGAGATTGAAGTTTTTTTCCCCCAAGCTCTCACTTCCCATACTTTCTGTTACATCTTTAAGGCAAAGTCTCCTCTATTGTTTTGCCTGAAAGCTCCAGGAATAGTTAAGAACTCAACTAAAGGGATACATATATTAGGGGAAATACAATTATAATTTCACACATGTACATTTATCTTACAAGTTGCTGGAGTTCCACTTGGAACATTAAATGGGGCATTCTGCTGAAAAGCAGAATTCTGAACGGGTTTTGCTGGCAATGAGGACTTAGCAATCCTCCTTAAGCACATTGTCATATGGCACTTCCAGCCCCTGCACGGGACGGTGCCCTGCTCAGACACCACACTATTTTCTTCTGGGGGAAGAAAACGAAATACTTGAAGCTACCAGATGTCAGAGAAATAAAAGGAGAGCTGATAATTTGGCAAAGTTACAGCCTTTACAGAATTAGACTTCAAATGCTTTCAGAGCCTGACTGTCCACCTCGCTGGCTGTTCTGCTCCCCCTGGACTGCAGGGTAAGGCTCACAAGCTACCTCCACAACAACTGCAGGAAACCTGTCCTTATGTTCTCACTGATGTGGATTGCTGCTTGCTCCTCTAGGCACAGAAGGTATGCACCCTTCCTAAGACAGGAGGGGATTAAATTGCCTTGCTGCACCTGAGCTGACGTAACAGCCCCAGGGGCCCCAAGCCTATCGCTGTTTCAAGGCTGATGCTCTCAGAACTGTTGCCAAGCTGACTAGAGCCTGTGAGCTCCATGGAAGTGCACTACCTTGGGCTTTCATTGGCTGGATTAACGTTCCTGGCAGATTCACAAACTGTAATCAGTAGAACAAAGCCCGGGAGCATGCGTGTATATTGGATAGTTTTTGTGAGGGGACAAAGAGGGAAGCCACTGAGAAAGGCTCCCTTCATTTTTAGCATTGCCAATTCGTTAAACAAGCATAGCCAGGGAGTACAGCACCACCTCAGCACAAACAAGTACAAGCACAAAGCAGAGCAGCATGTCTAGCATAAGAGCTAGTGCTAAAGCTGGCAAGCTTTAGGAATATCATTTTACATGTGGAAAATGAGGATGAGTTACTGTTCTGCCCCTGAGACTTGTGTTTATTAAGGTACAGTCCCTTTGTAAGCATAGGCCAGCATGCTCTCTGCTCGCACAGGGTCAGTGACCCACAGGTGACACCACCACGTGACCAACATGCATAAAAGCAGGGATGTGAGAGGGAACCACACCCCACATATCACACGTGTAGTTGTACACCATTCTCACTGAAAACACTTTCTGTTTAAGGGTATAAACACATTAAAGAAGTTGATCTTATTTATACAAGATAATTCTTTAACAGGAAACCAAATGACTGAAAGAGCATAGCATGGCTGACACTTTTTTTTTAAAAAATCCAGCATCAGCTATTCAAGTATCAGCAGTTGTTGTGGGGTATTTTTAGAGCAGTATGAATCACTGGTTCTTTGGAAAGGAAGGTGAGCTGGTGCCAAACTGCCCAGTCTCAGGACTGCATCAGCATAACTCTCCTTAGCAAGCAAGCTCTTACAGCAGCCTGAGCACTCCAAGTGCAGACTTGGCATCTACCTGTGACAGCTCTTACATGAGAGACAAGTGGCATCATGCACCAATTTGTAACTGCATCATTCTACAACCATTTTATTCAAATGGAAGAGATGTTATATTGGCCTATTCCTATGCTATAGCATTTTGGCCAGGTGTCTTTGTCATGTTTCTTCATCAGCTTCTACAAATAGATGAAGTGCTGCAAATCTGGCCAGAGCGTGAGGGGAGACACAACCCAACAAAAAAACAGGGGTGTTTCACATGTTTGAGCCACTTATGGACCTTAAAAAAGAAAAGAGCAGAGTTTAGGGTGATGATTCAAACATATCTTTCAATTCTGTTTCTTCAGTCTTCAACTATTTTCAACATGATTAAAATGCATTTAATAACTCAAAATGTCTAATTAGTAACATTAGACAAGAGCTCACACACTTGGTGAGAAGTGCATTGGTGAGGGACAAGAGAAGCTCCAGGGAGAAAAAAGTGCTGTATACACACTGTAAGAACAGTCTGGATGTTTCCTAGACACTCATCAAGAATAATATTTGTTGCGTCATTGACTGTAAAACTAAGACTGAGCTCATTTTTGCCTTGCAGTGCTGGTAGCAGTGTAGCTTCTAGCTAGAGAAGCTAAAGCCAGCTTGTATTTACCTCACTCACTTTTGTATTTCTCTTGAAAAACATTAGACTAGCAATAGGATTTTTCAGACTCAAACAGAAAGGTTCTGAAATAGCGTTTGACTACAGGATGCCAGGGTACGCCCAGCTTTAAGGTGGAACATATGCCAGCAGCCAGCCTCAGATGGATAAACCCTTTTTAGGGATGGACTTTGGAACAGGCACAGACTGAGCCCTGAACCCCTCCATCTTATGGGACCACTTAGGACCAAGAATTTAGACTGTCAGGTCCTGTTCTGTAGCTTGTGACATGAGCCCAAAGGCAGAAAGACTCAATCACAGGAGTAGTCTTATGAACAAATAATTCATAGTCAAAATGCAGTGGGAGCTCGAACACCACCATAGAGGTAAACAATAGCTGACATCAGTTGGGGAATACATGTGTGAAGCAGCAAAAAAAGAAATTAACTGGATCAAGGTATCACTTGGAGACAGTCTGAAGTGAAAGCTTGCAGCTAGTCCAAGTTTTTTCCCCACTTGCAAAGCATCCTGGTCACAGGCTCTGAAATGTTTCCAAGTATTAAAAAAGGCCAACTGCAGCAGACACACGCAGCTATTGAATGCATCAGGCACTTGCTGATTAATATCTGACCTTGTATGAATCACAACTTGTTGCATCACAGGAACACATCCTACCAGAGGTCTACAGTGAGACAAACATTGAGGGCTGTGTATCACATACAATCAGGTTATGAATAACTAGACTGAGATGAAACACTTGGTCCATCACATACTTACCAGACCTCCCTCTGCATCTCTATCAGTTGAGGCAGCTGAAAAACAAAGTAAGTGTCTAAGAAACTTATAGGAATTGCAGCAACTTAAACATGGCTGAATTCACACAAGACTTATATTCAATAGAAACTTTTGGAACAGAAGCCAAAGCTTTTACAAGCCGTTTAGTTTCTTCGACCTGTCATTCATTTCACCACAGTACTACCCTTAGCTTTCACCATCAGCAAAAAACACTGTGCCTTCATACAGGGAAGAGTCCTGCTTAGTAAAATGCAGACCACAGGATGCAGTTTGGTTTAAGCCACGCTTGCAACCTCCTCCACTCCAGCTTTTATGCTTCTCAGCATTTTTGTGGGCTATTGCAATACAGAAAAAAAAGGCAGAAATTGTCTTTACTGCAATACAATCAGTAAGACATGATTTAAACAAACTTCACATTTAAAATTCATAATATTTTTCAGTATTATTTTGAAGACACTAGTAGCAAAAATACTTTAATACACGATAGTGGAAATAGAAGTTCCCAATGAAAATGACTCAGTTTCCACAAAATAGTAAATTCACGCAGGACTTATCAACCTAACATTCACATTAAGAAGTTCAAATGACTAAAGGGCAACAATTTGTAGAAAAAATCTCCACAGCCAAACACAGTTAAAGTAATTAGTGATCTAATTAGTTGCTACTTTTTGCCTCATGCATCTGAACCCACACACAGGTTTTTCCTCTTTGCCAATTCAAGACAAGCAGATTGGAAAAGTCCTTTTTAAGGACCTCGTGATAATCTTGCTTTGAAGGAGAGGCATCTGTCAGCAAGATAAGAAATCTGATAGCTAATGTTTACACATTTTATTTACCAAACAAAACTACTCTCCATTTCACTGGACTTGCTAAATTCAATTGCATGCTAAATGAACTAGACCTTAAACAAGTTCCCTGTAAGGCAGCACAAAAACCAGAGATAGCCCTAGTGCATGCTTTGCCTAGGTCTGGAAAGCAAATTTAACGGATAATAATCAAGCAGTTACCTGTATCACACTTCAGTTTTCTAAGAACAACAACGATTATCAAGACCAAAACAGACAACACAATAACCGGAATAACCCAAACAAGAGCTCCCTTCCCTGCAAAGGGAGAAAAAAGAATAAAATTAGTACTGAAACCATCCCCAAAAAAGATATTCCTTGCTGTCCTAGAGAAAAGCCCAAGCCCAGGTTAAAAACTAATTCAACCTAGATAGCTTGTCCTGAAAAAGGCACTGGGACTCCCTGCTGCCCTGAACATGTGAGTACTTGTTTGCACTGCACGTCATGATCCCAAGGGCAGCAGAGAATTCTGCATAGAGCTACAATACAACTTCTACCAGGTTTTCTGGAGAGACACTTAAGGGGAAACAAGTATGCAAAAGATGGTAGCAACCTTTGGGTGCTACAGCATGGACAGTGTGAGTTCCCTCTCCCTCTGGCCTGGCAGGCAAGAAAGCTACGCCAAGCACAGCTTCTCGGGCATAGAAAACATCTTTGCACTATCTATAGCTTTCAGCTGTGTCACTGTTGCAACTTCAAGAACCCTGGCAACACAGGTAGCTTTTCACCAAGTGAGAGCTGAGGTGGTTCGTCCCTTCAGAGCTTGTCTTTAGCAAGTAACTCCCAGACTAAAATGCAGCTCCGTTAAATATGTTGCTGTAGTTGAAACCACTGTTTTGCAGACTGCTCTGGTGTTATTAGCCTGAAGCCACAGACCCAACAAACCAAGCTGAGTGGGATTTGTGTACCAGACCTTGATTGGGTAAGCCACATCCCAGCTTTGTAGTATCACTGCAATTCATGATTTCTCTGTCCGGATGCCTGAAGCAGACGGAAACACAAGGTTGTATCAACATTTCTAGAGCAATATGTAGCTCTGCCCAGGCCTGATTCTTTTTCAGACAGAGCTTAGAGTCATGGATGGAACATGCATAAACTTTGATAGAAATGCCCCTTTAAACAATCCAAGATAATACTACAAGATAAAATAGAAGCAAAGCAGATAAAAATTATATATGTTAGCTTCTAAGTAGAGGAGGAAAAGAAAAAAAAAATCACAGAGTATAGGCATTATTCATGCACAGTTAGTTCCTTCAACAGGTAGTTCTACATCCTAAAATTTTGAGCTGGATGCTAGAAAGCTCATTCAAGTGTGTATCTGTGGAAATACCAGCCTGAAGTCATGAAAAATGCAAGTTCACAGCCATAAGCAAAAAGCACAATGGTACATAAGTCCACATCTTTCTAGGTCTCAACTTCACGTATTTTGATACCTAAAATTTAAATGTATGAATAATGCCATTTGGCTTCAGGGCAATTATTTACAGCCTGATGACATGTGTTAGCTATTTGCACAGGTTGGGCCACAGCTCTAACAGCCCCTATAAGGAAAATAGTCACTTATTCTCAAACTTACATTTGACTGTGTCTCTGACATATTTCACAGCCCTCATCAGCACAGAAATACCCTTGCTTGCACTGGCATTCAGCATTCTGTGTCGGAGTACAGGGTCTCACAGTTATCTGACCTAAAAATAAAAGTTAGTAAGTGCAAAAATTATACTCAGGCCATAGAGGCAATTTATCTTTAAGCTCAATATGCTCAATGAGGACCAGGTTTTCCACATTAAAAATGGGGAAATGTTTAAGGTTTCGTCAGAGTTGTGCTTGGTACCCTCTTTGCACTGTCTGCAAGGTAAGCATCCCTCCAAGCCATTCTCATGGGCAGTAAAATCTCTTCCTTCCTTGCAAGGGTCACATTTTCCTCTCAAATGCGAAGAACTGCAGTGATCAGCAACAAAAGTACCTGCGGAAAAAGAGAACTGGCAGGGATCTTTTAACAGACAAAGGGCTGAAACAGTATAATACAACACAAATTTCCAGGGAGAGTTCGACTCTTCCTTGGAAATCAATCCCATGCCACATGAACTGAGCAGCACAGGAGAGCCAGGAGGCACATTCACAATTTGCCACTCAGGGAGTGGCAAATGAGTTGTCCAGCAAGGCCTCTGCTGGGACACACGACAACAAGGATCACTCACTGCAGCTGCTCAGAGGCAGCCATGTGGATAGCACCATTGCTGAAGGAATCACAAGATTATAGAGAATTGCTTTCAATAAGTTCTTTTCTCCTTTGTCTGAATTCCACCTAAATGCACCAGTAAGCTTCTGATACCAAGGGCAGGTTTCTTCTTGGTGCAAAGCTTGTTAACTCTGCACACATTGAGCAGGGAGAGGAGAGCAAAACCAAACCAAAGTCTTGCCTACAGACACAGAAGTAACAGAATTCCCCCAAACCCATTCTTTGTGTTAACTAAATCACTTGTAAACTCGAAAACTCTATCCTCAACCACAAGCAGAGGTTATCCTGGCTTGATGCCAGAGCATCTCTCCCAGTCATCACCTGTTGCATTAAGGGGCTCTCACTTCAAAACGGAGCCCAGCCTCTACAGCACCAAGAAGCCATCACAGCTCCAACCAGGCTTACACTTTCATGGCATGCAGTGTAAAAACCAATAGCTATCAGCTGTAACTGCTCAAAGTCTTACCTGCTTCACAAAATACACAGCAGCGACCTTCATGGAAGTACTCTCTCTCTCCACAGTTCTCCGCTCGGGCTCTAGGCATTGTCAGTAGCACAACCTACAGCAGAGGCAGACAGGCATTTGAGTGATTCATCCTCTCAGGACACGATCATTATCTGGGGGAGATTAACTTGTGAAGACTTGGAAACACGTTCAGAAGTTTATGGGAAGCCACAGAGGAAACCCAGACTAATTTCTGCTAAGTGCTGCTCACAGCAGTAATTGCCATCACAAAGCTGGGGTTAAGGAGCACCGTGCAGCGGCTGATGGGTTTTAGGCAACTATTACCACACATCCCTGCCTCCATATAAACTTCTATTTTCTTTCCACTCGTTCACTGCAGTTGCCAAAGTTTCTGCGGTGTGCTAGGGATTCATTTGTCCCTTCTCCCAGCATTTTAAATTCATCAGAATCAGTGCTAGTCTTGCTCCCGTAAAACTGAGGAAACTCCCCGCAAGTTCATCCAGCATTTGTCACTGGCTCTAATCTTAAGCAGAAGACGAGATGAGTCATTAATAATGCTACAGGAGCACTGGGAAGTTTTTTTTTCTTAGCAGGAAGAAACGTACGGGCTGCGCACTCCAGCAGGGCTCCCGCGGAGCCTCCCAGCGCCGGTAGGTCAGGTACTTCTAGGAAGGCGAGCGCAGGCTCAGTCTCGGGACACCCAAGTCCATCCCTCACAAGACTCATAGGAGAGAGCCTGCTACAACAGCGGGAGGAGAGGAAGGGGCAGCCACCGAGCTCCCCGTCCCTAATTGCCACCAGCGGGCAGCTTCTAAGCTAAAACCAAGAGGGTCCCGTTCTTCCAACTCTCTCCCTGGTAGACTGGAATTTTTCCCCGTAACTACGGGGAGCTGAGAAAAAACTCCCAGTTTCACAGTTAAATAACACGAGGACTATCAAACAGCTCACTCCTAACTTGGATTTTTATTTTTTCCGAGGAGAGAAGGAAGAGCGCTGCGAGTGCGCTAGGAAGATATTCGGGGATGCGCTACTTGCCCCATCCCCTCAGGGTGCTGCACTCGCACCCACGGCAGCAGCGCTCCCTCAGCTTCCTCGAAATATCAAACACGTACAAAAAGTTCGGACGAGTTACTTAAAGTCTCTTAAAGAAGAGAAGGGTAGAAAAACCTACAAGGCGCCTTCACGCTAGAGCGGGAGGGAGACATTTGCCGCACTCACGCCCACGGCAGCAGGCGCTCCCTCAGGTTCCTCGAAATATCAAATAGGTACAAAAAGTTCGGACAAGTTACTTAAAGTCTCTTAAAGAAGAGAAGGGTAGAAAAAAACCCACAAGGCTCCTTCACGCTAGAGTGGGAGGGAGACTTTTTCCCCCTCAAAAGACGGCATTTGGATTCTGGCTGCGACGGCTGGCAGCCGCCACTCGCGGCGGGCAGGTGGAGAGCGAGCCCGTACCCGCAGACAGCGGCCCCGGCCAGAGTCCCACCCTGCAGGTCTGAGAGTCCCGCCCGGCACTCACCAGCAGCAGCAGCCCCAGCACCCGCCCGGCTCCCATGACGGCACCCGTCGATCTGATCACCCCTACCTGAGCCGCCGCTTTTACGCCCGTGGGTGGTGGGGGGTGGGGCTGGGCACCGACCGCTCTCCGCCCCCTCGGAGTTCCCCCGCGGGAGACACGCCACTACGGAATAGTTCTACTTAACCTCAGGTGCCGAAGGGCTACCTCCCTACTACAAAAAGCAGAAGGAAAGGGTGGAAGGAGAATTTTTCCGACAATGCACAAACGAAGTGCATAACTGGGTTTTCTAAAGCTGTAAAAGGGTCCTCAGGTTTCTCCTCAGCAGTTATTCCTCCCAGAGAAATAACACTTCTGGCCACGTTTTTCCTCAAGAATACTTTTCATTTCCCATGTGCATGTAACTGGCATGTAGGAACATTCACCTCTAGATGTTGAAATTGGATTAAAATTAATGGCACAAGGATTCACAGGCTGTTCCTTTTTGCACTATTTTTAAATGCCCTGCAGCAGCAGCCCTAAATGTTGGAAACACTTCCTCTGCTGATGCTTAATTAGTTTGTGTAGGTTGATAGTTTCTTTCACTGACTGCTCTTGTGGTAAAGCATTTTACTTAACCGCAGTAATGTCGCAGTGAAATCCCCGTGGGTGCATGGTTTGGTAAAACAGAAACAATCTAAACAATTTCAAGTACTCATATTTACACCTACTGAAGGCTTCCTGCTCAGCACTGCTCCTCTTTCGTTCAGGTGGGCTTGGGTTGTTTGGGTTGTTTTCTGTTGTTTGGTAACCATTTCCCAAACCCAGGTTACAGTTGTACCCAAGGGATGTAAACAACCCTACAGAAGCGGAGAGGCTCCTATCCATGACTCAAACACGTGGTCCCAAAGCAGGATGAGGGTGATGAGGAAGGCTGTGCTGACAGGCCAGAGATGTGCTGACTTGCTGAAGCATTCAAAGGAGATTGGTGGATGTGTTTGCACAGCTTTAGGAGCAAACAATTTGAAGGTGCACACAGGACTTGGCACAGCCTGGCAGGCAGACACAACCTCCTCTCACTGAGTTTTGCACCACATGTGGCACAGGTCAGACTTCCTCAGACGGAGTGACTAGAGTGATGTCCTTTAAAAAGGCACCCAACCTGGATCAAAAATGTTCATATTCTTCAAGGACATTTCCTCAAGGGTGAAGAATACTTTGGTTTTCCAGAGACTTTTGCTAATGCCAAAGCCACTCTCACCCTTTACTATTTGTGATCAGTTTCCTGAATGTCACCTTCCAGATGCTGGCTCTTACCCTGCCTGTTCATGTCAGAGAGCTGTGGTTCTCTCCATGGAACAATCTGTTCACTATCATTGAGTCACCTCCTTGATATAAAGACTTCCTAAGTCCCAGACAAGTCTGTACGTTTGCATGTACAACAGTGAAAATCAAGGAAACCAATTCTCTTTCTGTGGAAGTTGCTATAATTAGAAGACAATTTCAGACAATTTCAGCCAGAGGGGTTTCAAAACTGCTATTGCTGTTCTATCTTATGGCCTATGTCTGACACTCTTGGAGGCCATTTCCTGTAGCTTTTCCTCTAAAAAGTTATTTACTTGTAAAATACTATCAGACACAACCCCCAAAATAATTTTTCAGATAGACTGCCACTGAAAGTTGTGTGTAATTTTATTTCAACATATCAAGCACAAACAGGTTTCCCCTAACTGGGGAATATGACAAGGAATGTACTTAGAAATTTGGAAACATTTACATTGAAAGATAGCCCAGACTGGCACCACCACTAAGTATTTTAAGGCTGTATATATAGCAGTACTTACCACTTGGAACTACTTCAGGCCAGAAAAGAAAGGCTTAGTATTGTCTGCAGTCTACAGAAAATATTGCAAATCTTTAAAAAATGGTGTAAAATAGGAAGACTATTAACAGGGTTGAACAATGCAGTGGCAAAACCCTCCCTCTTTCCTGACCTTTGACAATAAACGTGCCTAAGACCAAACACACGTACACCTACATCGCTCCCATCCTTCTCACCTATGCTGGGGCAGTGGATTTCTCTCTACAATGCTAGTGTGTGATATTATAAAACAGCCATAGAGCAAATAATAACAATAATAGTAAGTGACCAGGTTTTACAAACAGGCGTGTCTGACATCACACTCGATGGGCCAGACCCAGGACACCAGTCAGCTCCGTAACCAAACGAGGAGCTTTCACTGAATGCTTCCCATTTCCTAAAGAAGAATGGCTCTAGGAAGTTGTGCATATTTACAGTTTCCGTGGAATGGAAAATAAAACACATCCTGAGGTCCCATTCTGCGTGGGCTGACAAAACAGATCATGACTTAACATCCCAGGGCTGGATTTTTTTGGACCGAGTGTTCTCCCTCCTGTAATTAAAGGCAGCCGGACAGGCACCATGGACATCAGTTCTTTACAGCTCTCCAATTGCTTTCCCTCACTCCTGGAGCTATGACCCAGGCCACCATGACTTTTCCAAAATGTTGAGGTGATTACCATTTTGGGGTTACCAATACTGCTGGGTAATTATTAATTGCATCAGAAAATGACAAAACATAGAAAACAAATTGCACAATTAAAGCTACATTTGGCTTCAGCATTAAGGCCCATACAGGTTAAGAGGTCCTTGAAGATGTACATGTAAAAGGCAAAAATGACATAATCTGCAGGAACAAAGTTTTGCAGGTTCCTAGGTCCCTTTTTAACCTAATTTTTCCACTTTCTTCCACCTCTGCCATGTTGGTTCTAAAGTGCTTTGGTGCCTCGCTGGGCTCCTTGCGCGAGTGGCCCCCTCCTGCAGCCAGTGATCATTATTGCTGCCAAACGTAGTGCTTTTATTTGAAGACATAATTAATGAAGAGTTGACACGTAAGGAAGATGCAGAGAAGAAACCAACAACGAGAGTCCAGGAGGAAGCTTTCAGAAGAGGCCTTCCTGTGGAAGGAATTTTTGTTCAGAGCACTGAGGTTTCTGCAAAAGAAAGCAACATGATTATTAGTGTGTTGGAGAGAGGTGTGCATTCACACGTGTGTGCATATCCAGAACTTCCACACCAGGAGGGATCTCTGTACTTCTGTGACACCCTCATGGGTAAAGCAGTGTGCCCCCACAGACTTTGCCTCCCTCTTTTTAACAGGAAGGTTAGTGCTTCTGGCTGCAGCTGGTTGGCATAGGAAGGGCACAAACCCCAAGAAATCTCTCCATCCAGCACCCACTCATAAACCTATGAGTTTAACCTATGCCCTAACCTTCCCAAATGCAAGTGCCTGCCCTGGACACTCCCAGGAGCTGCAGTGAAGCTAAAACCATATCACCAATGACTCTGGCATCCAGAAATGGTGGGCCTCATGTGTGATCCCACCTCACTGAAGACTTGGGAGGGCTGGATAATACTCCTCACACAGAGGGGAATCAACAGGGCTCCCTGGAGCAGATGTAGCAGTTAATACCTCCCCACAGGAGTCTGCAGGGCAAAGCCCTCTGTCAGCAGCAGGTGTGGGTGCTGCTTCCCTCAGATGGCAACCAGCAATTTATACAAAACAACGGAGTTTAGTGCTTTTCACCATGCAGAACAGTTTTTCAGACCACACCCCTGCATCTCTACAGCAAACTGAGGAAATTCGTGACAGGCTCCACAGGAAGGGAGAGCTCAAACATTTTTGCCTGGCAGAGATTTATTTTTAGCCAGGGCCTGGCCCAGCCCCTCTCAACTTCTTACAGCTGTTTTTCAGTCAGGAGTACCTCGAATTGTGTAACGTGCTGAAGTGATGCTTTTTTTCCCATAAAGAGAGTGTTAAGAAGAAGATATTTCCTCCTTGCAGTTTCAAGCAGAGTGTGGGTTTATCTTTCTGGTGTGTTAATTGGTTACTTTAACTGCAACAACTTGAACTGCACTCCTGCAGCTCATAGAGACACTCCAAAGGGCACAGTGAGGAGTTAAACGCCACAAGTTATCTTTAGCCCATTAAAATCACTGCTTTCATGACAGAAAATAGTTACCTGTGTATGTCCTGTTGGGCTTTCTGTAGGGATAAGACAGCTGAGTGAATTTCCTTCAGATGATTCATTTCTTTCCCACACTGAGCGCACAGGCTTTCAAACCCTGTGGCAAAATATCGAAGGACAATTATGTTTTGCATCACCATTCAGGCAGTAGTGATGAAACACAACACAGTAAGTGAGTGGCTGTGATCTAATTGTCACTGCTAGGGGGGACACTTTCAGGAGGAAACATGGGGAGAAGGAGACAGGGAACAAAATCTTCCACTCAGAAGATCCAGGCCACTATAACAGGTGACTCTGGCTCAGGGTGCTTCTCAGTCAGCTCTAAGGAAACAACGCTTCCCAGCTGAGGGGAGGAGAGAAGACTACTCACACCTGCCCCCCTCTCTCAAACATTCAAGGTCACCTCTAGCAAAGGCAGAGAAAAGAGAAAGAGAAACAAAGCCTGTTTCCTATCTGTTGACTGGAACGCCAGAGTATTTTTCCAATTTTGCCAGAAGTTGGGAAGTCCTTGCTTAAGGCAGAAATAGAAGCAGTACATACAGAGAATAGAAAGCAGAAAGATCTCTGTGCTGCCTGTGGGCTGTTGGCCCATGCTGTTAATTGGGCCGGGAAATGCCCCAGGGCTGGCCCAAGGAATAAAGTACCAAGGGAAGAACATTAAAGCCTGACCCAGTGATAACCAAATACTTGCCATCATCATCTGAGAGCTCCTGCACTGACTCCGGCGTTGAACAGCTGCTCTCTGTGTTTTGGCTGTGGTTGGACGGCTGGTCACTGGTTTTACGGCGCCTGCAGTCTTTGGCAGACCTCTGCATAAAATAGGGATTAAAAGAGACTCAGTCTCCACCAAACTGAAGATTCGTGTGTTTGCTTGAAATAAAACAATTTAGGGAAGTATGTGTGAGACTGTGAAGTCTGACTGCTTTCTTAGCAACTCCTAGTAGCTGGACTCTGGCAGCTACTTAAGGATGTTACACACGTGCCTCATACAGAAGCATTTCCTCAAATGACAACATTCTTAAGACACCTATCCAAATTATTCTTCTTGTAGCTTTAACTGACACATACTGTGGATGAACCTTTTAGTTCCTTTGCTGAGTTGCATACCTAGCTCAACGAGGTATATAAGAGAAAGGCTGAAAAGGAGAAAAAATTAGAATCAAATTACCCAGCAAAGGTTTTCCAGAAAGCGAACGAAGGATCTAAACATCACAGAACTTTTATGCCTAATTTCTTGACACACTTTGGAAAGTTTCTCCTTCCCTCTCAGCTGAGTAAACCAAACACATTGATTCAAACTTCTCACTAGAGGGTCTGAAAAGTAATTACAAACCTCAGCTGCCCCACTGAATCACAGACATTCAGATGTGGGGTATTATAAAAGAAAAGTCTATGTACATAATAAGATGCAAGTTTTTCAGTTTAATATGGGTTATACTTAGCTAGTTTAGCAGCTCTACATTTGCAAAGTGTGTTATGAATGTTGTGTATCAGTCTAAAGATTAAAGCAGTGAAATAGGGAAGTATCTCTGTTCAAGGGAAAGGATGGAAAGATGTTTCTTGTCTTGTCTGAATGAGAGATAAAGGTTGATGGCAAGACTGAAACTGAAGTCGCAGGATCTCAGTTGAGTACTTCAAAAACCAGGGGAAGTCTTCTGCTTTGGAAACACTGAACAGTGAAGTGCAGCTCCGTCATGTGAAAAACTCAGTGTAAGAGTCATTGCCACTAACACAAGGTGGAACAAAAATGCCAAAGTTGATAGAATACATCAATCGATAATTATAATTATTTGGAGTTAATGATGGTGTAATACTGCAGGTCTATGGTCACAAGCTGCATTTACCCAAAACAAACCTTTCAGCCTATGCTGTGCTTACATGAAAATGCTGTAGGAAAGGCCTGTATCTAAACAATCATAAAGAATACTATATTCCCCAAAACATGCTTTTTACCTTGTGCCGTGTAATTTGATTGTTTATGCATGTTGCTTTGTGGTTTGATATCCTTGTGGATAAGTGTCTTTCCATTGTCTGAAGTATTCCATCCTTCTCAAATTGGGCAATGTCATTCAAAGGATCCCAAGGTCTTAGACTTTTGAGACCAAAGGAAAAAAATCATCAGAAAAGCAAGAACCCCACATTACATGTGTTAAGACCAATACACTAATTCCACATGCATCAGGGTAGGCACTCATCCCTGAGGGTAACCATAGTTTCCAGATGCAGTGACAGGACTAACAGATACTTTCCTGCACATTCACAGCTCCTTGCAATAAGTGAGGGGGTTCAGTCTCTAGAGGCTTCAACCTTCTTGCCCAGGAGAGGAGAGAACAGTTGTTAACTCTGCTCTGAACAGTGCAGAAAATCTCTGCTATATGACTCCGCACATAATTGCAGCAATAGAGATTTACATCAATGGCACAGCGGATTTTCCATTGCCAAGCCATCATTTCCAGCTGTTCCCAACTAGTATGATGAATATGTATTCTAGTGATGACATGGAGCTGGAAAAAGGGCAAGCTCTGGACATAGTTTTGGGGAATGGCAGGACTCCAGTGACACATCTGTAGCCCTGCTTGCACCCCTGGGGACTCAGGCAGCGAGGTCTGTTGGGAACCCCAAGCCCAGCACTCACTCCTCGTATTTGTAGCGCCATTCGTTGGTCCCGGCGTCGTGCTGGAACAGCAGCGGTTTCCATTCCGTCCCGCTTTCCCTCCGCTCACGGGCAGCATTCCTCTGCTCCTCTTCCAGCACAAACTTTTCCTGCGTCGCCTTGTGTTGATCACCATTGTTTATTGCACTGGTAACGTGCTGCCAAAGCCTAAGAATAAACAGAGAAGGAAGCTGAACCACATTAGAACCGACAGTGTATTTTGCCAGCTGGAACTTTAAAGCAGGAACTTGTTGGGTCTATTGATACTCCAGTGGGACTGTACCAGGATTGCTCAGCCTCTGTTTTAGTTTGCAAGTTAAAGGAACTGAGAATGGCAACAGCGAACGCTGCATTAGTGACCTGCTGAAGTAACCTTCTCTTAGATAACATCACCTACAACAATCACTAAATTCTTCAGTGCTGTTTGTGTCATAAGGAAGCTGTGTTCATCTCACTGAGATCTGTGGTGTCTTTAGAGGTGATGGAGAATCTGCTCTGTTTCTCATCCTTTCAGGCATTTCTGTTAAGAAGCCTTTGTGTCAATGTCTATCCCCAAAACAAAGGCTTTATATTTAAAGTTTAGAAGCACTGGAAAATGAATTCATGTGCACATCTTGAAATTGCACATGCAATGTTGTACTCCTATATAGGATTAGCAACCAGATCTGTAGGAAGCTAATTCAATCCACAAGCAACAAGCATGTCCTTGTGCTCACAAGCTGCAAGTACGAACACAGGTTTTCACTTGCACTTGTTCGCAGCTGCTAAAGGATCCGTGATCTGTCATATGATCTGCTCTCACTGAGCACCCGCCCTGGGGAGAGGATCTGCCTTTTATCAGAGAAAAATCATTACCTTTTTTTTTTCTGTAGCCAAGCTGTGATCAGCCTCTCCACAGTTCCTCTAATCAGAGCACTTTAATCTCCATTTCAGATTGGAAATACTTCCGAGACTAGCAGCTAGCCCTCCCAAAACATTACCATATGCTTTAGTGCTTAGAATGTGCACAGGAGATCCAGGCTGTTCCAGTATTCCCAGCTCCACAAAACACCCATCCACCACTTAGAAGATGAACTCATTATTGCATTTAATTTGGAGCTTGCTGTAGGCTCTTAATTTAAAAGTGATCCTGAAGCTTTCATTATATTTCTATCCCCGTACATTAACATAGCACTTCCAAAAACGCAGGCTCTTTGATAATTCACTGAACACAGAGCAATTCCTTCCTTTCATTTGATTTTTATCAAGTCACTCCCATATTTCTATGTATGACTCTTTTCTCCCAGAGACAAAGGAAGGCAACTTAGTGATGGGGATGGGGGAGGGAGGAGTGAAGTAACAGCCTAAGAAAATATTGTGGTGGTGTAAAGCCCGTCCTAAGGAATGCAGTGGTGTAGAGAGTGAGTCCTCTAATTCTAAGAACCTCAGAGGGACAGCACAGAATTGTTTGACAAGGGCAAATTACTCCATCAAGAGCTGCATGTGTCAGACAATGAGACCCTCCACGGTGAGCTGCACGACAGTATGAGCTTCAGAGATTCTCCAGCAACTGTGAAAAGAGGTGATTTTCAGCACTGCAGGAAAGAATAAGCAATTCAGGCAGAATTCAACCTGGATTAGATGGCAATTTATTCATGCAACCGTCAGCTTAATAAGGAGCTTGGTGGAATGGCTGTTAGGGATGGCAGTAACTTTCCCTTTTGCCCCCTTCCCTTGGATACATGTATCATTATTAATCTCTTATATAGCAAAGGGAGGCAGCTCTGGCCATAAACTCTGGTAAACAGAGAACTGGAGATTCTTTGCCCATAAGACCAAGATTCTCCTTTAAAAGAATCTTCTTCTGAAGATTAATAGATAAATGCACTGCGGTCTGCCCTGCTCTGCAGAGTTAACAAATCTTCTCCGTAAGTTACAAATACAGACTTTATTGCCCATAAAGCCCACTGCTGTCCAGAACAAACGAAATCTTTGTGTGTTTCTATTTTCATGCAATCCCTTTCTTTACCTTTATAAAAAGAGGGATCTTTTTAGTGTGATGTGATACAACACCAAGATCAGATGTCCATGGAGAAGTGGACAATGTAATGCAGAGCCAGGCAGCAACTGCATGTGTTGGCTCAGGATGTTGCCTGGGGCTGGCTGAGCAAAGTGGAGAGGAAGCTCATCTCATTTGTTTAAAGCCAGCCAGCTCCACATAACTTTGCTCAACACAATTCTCTTGCTCAACAACTGTTCCATGTGCATTAATCATGAATCATTCCTCCCATTTCCCAAGTGTATGGGGTTTGCATGGTTTTTGGCAACAGGGGTGCTACAAAGGTGGCTTCTGTGAGAAGCTCCGGAAGCTTCCACAACATCTGGCAGAGTCCCTGATGGCTCCAAATATGGACATGCTGCTGCCCAAGGCTGGGATGGTGGTAATGCCATGATAACATACTGAAGGAGAAACCAAAAGAAAGGTTGTGGCACAGTTTTAATTGTGACTAGAGAAGAGTGGGGTGAGAACACGTGAGAGGAACAACTCTGCAGACACCAAGGTCAGTGCAGACAGAAGGAGAGGAGGTGCTCCAGGTGCCAGAGCTGAGATGCCTCTGCAGCCTGTGGTGAGGACAATGGTGAAGCAGCTGTGCCCCTGCAGCCCATGGAGATCCACAGGGATGCAGAGATGCCTCTGCAGCCTGTGGTGAGGACAGTGGTGAAGCAGCTGTGCCCCTGCAGCCCATGGAGATCCACAGGGATGCAGAGATCCACTTGCAGTCTGTGGAGGAGACCCAGAGCAGAGCAGATGCCTGAGAGGAGGCTGTGACCCTGTGAGAGGCTTGTGGAGAGAGGAGCCTGTCCGTGAAGGATCCCGTGGAAGAGTGACCCACACTGCAGCAGTTCTGGGAGGCCAGCTGCCTGTGGGATGGACTCACATTGCAGCAGTTCACAGGGAGCTGCTGCTCATGAGATGGAGCCAAGCTGGAGAAGTTAATGGAGAATGGTCTCCTGTGGGAGGGACCCACAGTGCAGCAGAAAAGTGCTCTCCCTGAGCAGTGGGAGAAGCCTTGGGTGCTGAACTGACCACAACCCCCACTCCCTGTCTCCTGGCACTGCTGGGAGAAGAGGTAGAGCTGGGAAGGAGGGTGGGGGGAAGATGTCTTTAGGGGCTTATTTTACTTCTCATTATCCTGGTCTGATTTTGTTAGCAATAAATTCACTTTTTATCTCTAAGTTGAGCATCATTTGCCCTCAGTGGTAATTGATGAATATTTTCTCTCAGTCCTTATGTCAACTCATGAACCCTTCATTAAATTTTCTCTCTGTCCAGCTGCAGAGGAGAGTGAGTGAGCAACTTTCATGCACACCTGGTGTCTGGCCAGGGTCAAACCAGGACACTAAATCATGAGCCAGAGCTACATTTTTAGGTAACCTAGATCACCCTACAAAGCCTGGTGCAGACTTCATCGGAGATCTCAGCTGAGATTTTGAGGCAGGGTTAAGTATCTGTTTAATTACATTCACTCATAAAATCCTGTTATGTGGTTCAAAGTACTGCTCAGCGGATGCCAGGACTTTCCACAATTCCTACATCTACTTTAAGAGCTTGTGGTTGAAATAACCCCTCTTAACAAGATATCCAACCTCAGGATGACATCCTGCTCTTTCATAAAATGCTCCAGCAGTTACAGAGATCTCTGGAGTCCAGGCAGAACTGTTATTTTAAGCAGATAAAATGTAGCCTCCACTATCTCTCAGCCCAGGCCTATTCCATCCAGAGCTGTACTTCATGGAAGTACTCCAAAGGCAATAGCCTGGAAAGAAACAGGTAAATGGCTGGGTTATATGTGCCGACAAAGCAGGTCACTGCCTTTCCAGGACTGTGCTGAGGAACTGGAGGAGCCCTGCTGATCAGAACCTTTGCTCCAAGGACAGAAGCAGCAGTGAGATGTTGCCCAAGCTCCCTACCTCTCTGACTCAAAGTCCGTCTGCTCCTCAAACAGTACGATGTGGCGCTTCAGCCTCTGCCTTCGCACCTCGCTGGTTGGGTTCCAGAACACTTCTGTGTTCCCATTTCTCAACTCATTTATATGCACTTCCCCATCCTGAGAAGGAAAATTAAATGAAAAGGTTAATGACAATCAGAAACCCAAGGCAGACATTAATCCTGACAAATCAAAGCTGCTCCTGGATGATGATAAAGGACACTGGTTGGTTAGGAGGCCTCTTTCCTCCTCTATCTGACAATCTCACTTCCTGAAAGTTTCTGACATGAATGAGGCAAGGCATTGCCAGAAATAAAGGCTGAATTTATCACTAATCAGAGTCAAAAGGGACCTGGTTCCTCCTGTTACGTCTCGTCCCCAGACCTGAGTGCCCACAGAAGCCCTAAGATGCTCTTCTTTCACTACTGTTCCTCCCAGCTACCACCCAGCACATGCAAACAAGATCCCCAGCTCCTTTTTCAGTATTTTTTCTATTCCTCAGTGTTGAAATTTCACACACAGCCTACTGAAATTCCATCTCCTAGAAAGGAAAGCTAAAGCTGAGATTTTTTTTTCCAGGTTTTTCTATTCTTGCTCCCAAATTTCATTCAGCACTTCAAAATGCCAAGGGTCTTCAATCCTTACTCCTTGCCAATTTAACTGGCAACCAACCACCAGCTGATCTGAGGCTGGCTAGACATTATTGCTGTGTCTCTGCTCAGCTAATCTGCTTCCCAGCCTTGCTCACAGAGCAGCAATGCCACGGAGCCAGAGAAGGAAGTTTACAGAGTGAAGAGCCTGACACCAACTGCGAGTGGAATGAATCTGATGGTCACAGTTGCTGAGCAGTGCACTGGTGCCATTCAGCTGCCTGGTCACGGTATGAGTATCAGGTAAATCTTATTTAGGTCATGGCTATTGGCTTCGCCTGTAGCTGCCTAATTTCTTTGCATCACATTGGCTGCACTTCTCCCCCTTACCAGTTCCCTGAACCGTGTCTCAAAGTCATCACATCTTTAGCTGTGAAATGCCTTCAACCCTGAGAGACTCTCACCCCTCCTCAAAGTCTCCCTCAGGACTTCCTCTGCCATGTCCGAATGTGCTAGCTCCAGGACTGACCCAGGGCCCCAAGAGACCCCCAGTGTGGATAGGACGAGGCAGGCAGGCATTATCAAGCACCACTACATGCATCTCTAAGAACCACTACAAGCACTCAGCTGCTGCTGTGATCGTAGGACTGAAAAGCATTGGCATTTGCTTTCCTTCTTTATTCAGGTGGGTTTTCAGGTCCTGAGGCAGATGATTTACCTTTTAGATGCAAGGATTTCTGTCAGGAAACTAGATGGTGTCAGAGAAAAGCCAGGAGAGCAGGCCAATACTCCCAGTGGGGAGGGAAGAGAACAAACACCATCCCTACCACTGCACGGCAGCTCCTCTATTCACAGCACACAGCTGCAAGCCAGCTGCAAACTGACTTATGGAGCCACCCTTCCAAAGCCCTTTAACTTCTTTTATACCTCACTACACTTCTGTGCACCACAAACAACCAGGACAAAGAACAAGAGAGGAGTTCATAAGCAGAGGGCTGGGAGCTGAGCAGCACACAACCATGTGGCTCAGCAGATGTGCTCTCACAGGTGGTGTCTGGAGGACCCACAGCAGACAAGGTACTCCACAGCCCAGCACAACTTACCACTGACAGGGCTCATCCTGCAGGACAGGGAGCTCAGAAAGGAGCAAATCCTTTGTACATTCTAGGGCAAATCTCCCAATTTCAAAATGGTCATTAGCTTTTTATGTAAAAGACATTGCCTGACAGGACGAGTCCAGTACCAAAGGCTACACTGTGGTTAGGACCTCACTACAGAAAAGGCTTTATCCAGGCACATTTCACCTGGCCTACTTCAAACACCTCCTTCGGGATGAGACAAACCTTGTCTCAGAAGTGGCAATTTCTCTAGACAGGAAAGGGAGCACAGGCCAACTGAAATGATGATGTAGATGTCCAAATGTTGCTGAGAGAAATACTCAGATGTCCAGCCCAAAGCCAGGGCTCACTGCTTTTGTTTTAGGTACCAGGAGTTGCAATCAAAATTAGACTACATCATTCACTATGCAACTTTATTCTTGCTGGATTTTGGCTTGAGGGTGGCTTTGAGTGAATCACTTGTGTGCTACTGGGTGCACAAAGGTGCCAGGTGCTCTGCTGACTGTTATGAGCTGCACATACAGATAACACCCTCACCGAATCTATGTCTCTGTCCTTCAGCTGATGAACAGGGTAGTAACTGTCTTCTACCACAAATGTTGGCTGTGAAAATAATGAATTCAAAACCCTCTAAGCTCTTCCCTGATCCCGATCTAACTGGGGAAGTACTGAACACACCAGACAAAAGGAAGCCTCATGACCTTTGCAATCACACCTAACACACACTGTATCTCCTGCCATCGGTGCTTATCCTAAGCCCCAGACCCTAAATACAGAACCACTGGCTTTGATGTAGACCCTCCTTACTGTTCCCAGTTTTGGCACAGGCTCTGGGAGTGCAGAGTTACTCACACTGCAGATGGATGGGACTATTGAAGTGTAAATGATCTCCAGAAGTACCCAGAGACTGTGGCCAAGGCTCTGCTCTCGCCTGCACGCCCTGGGGCTGGTAGGAAGGGGCAGGACAGGGCCCTCCCAGTGCCCATTCCAACTCAGGGAGCCTGCCAAGAGCTGCCAGTCCTCCCTCGAACCCTGCAGCCATGGGCATGTAACCTGCCAGCAGCTTAGATTATCAAATGTTACCCAGTGTCCAGTGAGACTCGCTAGCACTTCTTCTCCACATTTAATCTTCCCCGAGATCTGATTAATGCTCGCGCTGCCACCGAAGAAGGGCTGTCAGGGGAGAAGAGAAACAGAAAATGTAAGTCAAAGTGAGGACTGGAAGGGAGCCAAACACAGTGATGCAACAGGAGTGAAGAAAGGGCTTGACTTCCACTATTTCTGTGGTTAAAGCACACTGAATTGAACACGGATTTTGACTTTCACATTGTGTCCTCTTGTAATACCACAAAACACTGTAGCTGCAGATAGGGAGGTAAGCCTTGAGGTGCATTAACACTCAGGAGTGCAAGGCCTCACCTTTATTGGAAATACACTTATTTATTGTCAGCCACACATCAGGATAAGTGTATGTGGGCAACTCCTTCCCACTGTCCAGAATCACATTACAGTTTGCAGCCTTGTCCCAAGAAAAGGAGCAGCACTAGTGGTGACTCTCCCTGCTCATGGGACAGCAAAAGCAGTGTGGCACTGTGTGAAGAAGCTCTTGATAGCAGCAAACCGCCCCCCCTCCCCCAAACCAAAGAAAAAGGATGTTTCCAGAGTCAAGGAAAAAAATCCCAGAACAATGGAAAATTCCACCCATCTCCTGGCTGCCAAACACAGGAAACACCAGTGAGAGAGTGAGCAGCTCTTTTATTCACAGAACACATCTCTTCAGACATTTTAGCAGGCACTTTCCAATAACATTTGCGCAGAGAAACTTCTTGTGTGTGTGTGTATGTGTTAAACAACAATATAAACCCAAATTTCACACAACACCCATGGATAAAATAATTGCATGTATCTCAAGCATCAATCTGTGCAAAAGTTACGGAGTTTACCTTTAACTCCTCCCAATTCTACTAAAAATAGCTAGGAAACGATGCAAGCAGAGAATGTAATTAAGTCATGGGGACCTTGCTGAGACATATTTGGATAAAATACACTGTTTTCAAGCCAGAAAAGGAGCACTTTAAGCTCTGAACTGTTTGTAGGTTTGAGATGACACCCAAGTCAGGGAAATACCCTACTGGCAATAGCACAGTATACCAGGCCTATGGGAAGAACAGGCTTTAAAGACAAGCATGTGCAAATGCCAGGGAAGTACATGGAGCAAGAGTTACTTTTGTAACGGCAAATAAAGACAGAAAAATATTATTGCCCTCAAAAAACTCACAGCTTGCAAAAGATCCCCCTAGCTCCAGTGATCTCTCACATTTACGTTCACTAAGGCTGCAACTCTGAAGACCTGCAGTCTCTTAGTTCTCCCTCTTCCATTTTATGCTCAGGCAAGAAATTGTTTGTTGGAGCAGAAGAGAAATGGATGCTCCTTAAAAAGCAAGTTAACTGCCCAAGAAAAGGGTTATCACTTTCCCTCCTAAATTTTAACCCATGTAATAACAGGAATGCTCAAAGATGTCTCCATTTTGTCTGCAGACCATAAATTTGCATCACCACGCTTTCTAGGGGAGGGACCAGCTACATGAACGAGTCAGTGCAACACTTGCCAGTCATAACAGGAATGCTCAAAGATGTCTCCATTTTGTCTGCAGACCATAAATTTGCATCACCACGCTTTCTAGGGGAGGGACCAGCTACATGAACGAGTCAGTGCAACACTTGCCAGTGTGACAGCCACTCAGAATTACCTGCCTGACAATAGGCTCTCACCTTGCCATCAGGGCAAGGTCCTGCAGCCCTGAGAAACACAAGGTGCAGCTCACCACAACGCCTGCAAGGTAAGAGTACAGATGTGATGGCTGCTGGAGAGCCACCCCAAAGATCCACATCCTAACTTGTCTCAAAGTACTTTGTACTCTCACTGCATTTTGCAAGGAAAACAAATCGTCCCTGCCTGAACAGAACAAAATTTGGCCAGCAGCAACCTGCAGTGAAAAAGTCACGTAGAACTAAGGCTTTCTGGGGTCATTTTGAGTTTCATGAGGCAGAACTGACTATAGGGTGATACCTTCTCTCCAGGCAGGTCCCTGGTGCTCACATATATTGTTGGTATAGAAATGATCTGGTGTGTGTGGTCAAACCCTGCCTGGGGTGCAGGGTCAAGCCTAAGACCCACTCAAAATGGGGGCCACAATGTCTCTTACCTTCAGCTTGAATTCCAGTTCTGCCCTGTGGTTAGTTTTCTCACAGTCAATGGTAACTTTCCCTCCAAGCTCCATTGTCATGGTACCATATAAAAGTCCTGAAAGGTAAAAAAGAGGCTTATGAGAGGCCTCAGAGGAAGCAACCTGCTGTCTCAAGTCAGTCTGGCTCTTGCTAACACACTGTGAAATTCATTACTTGGCTTCAAGTTTTGAAAAGACGGAACCGGAGGTTTCTAGGAAATGGCTGTTTACTATGAACATGAAGAATCTCCCCAAGTCCATATTCCCCATTTATAACACCAGCTAGGAAACAGATTGGCTCACAGGTGCTGTCAGTGCACCTGTAGCAAGCTGAAAGTGGGCCAGAAAAAATAAGATCAGTTGTGCCCAGCAACCTCATTCATACTAGAGCCTAAACAGACCCGGTCAGTTCTCTCAGGGTGACTGAAGAAGAGAGAAGCTGTAACAGGATTCACCAGAATCTGGGAGACTAGAGGTCATGTAGGGGACTTCTCACACATGTTTAGCATTTGCTGAAGAGGTCATTTGCAGAAAAAGGAAAACTGGTAAGAAAAAGATTTATGCACAGGAATACCTCACAGAGGGCATGATATTATGAGGTTACTGTTTTCAGGTACCCAGGCCCTTCTAAACAGAAGCTTAGAAGTCAATGTGTGAAATTTTAAAAATATGCAGCCCCCGAAACTGGATTCAACTGCTGATTTTATCTCCGCAGTAGAAATGCTGCAGACAGAGCTTCCTGAGATGAAATGCTTCCTGAGGAGCAGCGAATCAGCAGCCATGCCCCAGCCTCAGCACACACCACGGCGCAAAGCCACACAGCAGCAGGTGCCAGCCTCAATGAGGCAGCTCATACTCTGAGAAATACAACCATTAGAATAACAAAGAAACGGGAGGAGAAGCCAGGAATTTCCTTTATTCTCAAAAAGCCAGAAAATATATCAAGCAATTTCAGTGTCAAGATAGGAAAAACTTTTTATCCTCAGAAGCTCAGAAATGTAGTATTATTCTTTCCACCTTCGCTTTATCTGCAGTGCATGCATGCAGTACTTTTCTGTTTCTGCACAGTGTGAAAACTAACGTTGACGGGCCTAATTCTCTCCTGGGCTGTGCACAGATAAACCAAAAAGACTTTAGTGAGGGTTACCCATCTCCTGCCGAGCTCTATGACTGGTGTGGAGCTCTCTGGAGTGACCAGTCCCTGTGGTGTCAGCTACTTGAGAGGTGAGAGCCAGTGCAAAGTTAGGAAGACAGCATTTTGTTACTCTTTCTGTTTGCTTCCTATCTGAAGAGTTACACCTTACCTTTACAGTGGGCATATGGCATAGTGATTATATAGTCTTCCCCTCTGTTTAGAAACATAAGCTTTGCTTTCCCATCCAGCAGTGCAGAAAGTGAGTTGCCTAGAATTAAAAAAAGCAAACACATACACATTTAAAAATTCACGTTATACTTGGTCCCTCCTCCTACTTTAGAAAAAGCACTTCCATTTAAATGTAGGCCACTAATGAAAGAAGAGACGTGAAATGCTCCTAATTCAGGACCCTGCAAACCATGCACAGCTGGAGGTAGGGCAGTTCTAACAAACTCTGCTGTAGGGCTCTTACTTGCTCTGGCATTTAGACCCTCTTGCAGAAAGAGCAGTGGATTAAACAGGTCATTAGTGGGAGCTTAAAAGTTTCTCAGGTCCTCCTGTTCTCACAACTTTTCTGATTGTGGATGATCCCAAGCAACAAATGAAACTGCCAGAAGGACAGCAAAGACTACCTAAAACTGTTTCAGCAAACACACGGAGCAGAGGACAGTAATTAAGAAATGTTTGTCTAAACAAAAAACTGTTTCAAATAGCAACGCTGTTTCAGAGCCTGGAGTTGTGCTGTTTCCATTGTCAATAAAAGAGTGGAGGGCATTTTGAAGCTCTGGTGTTCAACTCTCAGGAGTCTGGGAGCCAGATAAAGGCATAAATTTATTCAGGGACTTTTGTGTTTGTTGGCTGGGTGTCAGAGAGCTGTAGAGTGACTCATCTGTGAGCACATACTGAGGGCACACTGACAACCACGACACTGTCATGAGCCTTTGCCTTCTGAAAAACAGATTTTTAAAGCTCTCATTATTTCTATCTGATTTTTTTTTTCTTTTAACATCAGAGTGGTGTCACACTGAAATGGTGGAAACTGGGAAGACCCAGGAGAGCCAAGACAAGGAATGAGGCTATCCCGGCGATAGACTTGCCAACCATTTCTTTGTTCTTAACTCTCAACACGCTCAGGAATGACTGAAAAACAAACCAAAAGGGATGCCACAACGTTACCTGGGAGAGGGCTAGACTTAATGCCTTACCATAAAACTTGGACCTAGCTAGAATGCTGCCAGTAATGCAGAATCCATCCTTCCTATTGCTGACGTGAAAAGCTGACACTGGTGGGTGATGGGACACCTAGGATAAAAACAGGCAGAGGTCATTTAGAGCAGTCTGCACAGGCCAGGCAGGGTGAGGGGTGCACACTAAAGGGGGGAAACACAACACATAAGACCATTATGTATGAGAGCATTGCAAAACTAATCTTTCTCCCCCACCCTGTATTTTCTTGAGCTTGTGCACGTGAGATCACTTTTAGGCCAACAGGTAGAGTGTAAGGTTTTCAAGACAATAAATGAACAGTGCAGAACTTCAGTGTAGCATTTGAATAACCTCCATGAAACGCATGCAGTGGCTGAAATAAAAATTTTAACAAAGCTAAAATCATCTGATTAAACACGGAAAAAATGTATGTGAAGCAGAGAATCCCTTTACCAAAGACCACACAGTTCTCAGATCCCTTTATTAACAGTGTAAATCTCAAACTACATTTTGTCGGGACAGTTAACTTACGAGCTCTGTCCTTCATTTATTCACAAAGACATATAGATAAGCCCTCAATTTACCCTTGTTACAACCATCATAGAAAGTTTAGAAATAAAAGATGGAAGGATTTGGTTGTGTGTTTTATGGCCTTTTTGACAGAGGCAACACAACCCACATTTTATTAACAATAAGAAAACAGCAGGGCAGAATCCCATGGAAAAGGTCTTTATTGAAGAAGCTGATGTTATATATGGGAGACCTGCTGGTATAGTCTTGAGTGCCCAGCAAACCTCACAAAATTTCTGTAAATCTGAAAAGAAACAAGATCAGCAGCCAGTTTACCCCATGTTCTGCTCTGACTGTTTACACAGAGCTCCAGGTTCCTCTCCTAGGGTGAGACAAGTAGCGTTTCTACGCACGGAGGTGCAAGCAGGTTGGTGTTTGCAGCACTTGAGCATCCAAAGCAACTCACCTGTTCTGCTATGTAAAATGTGTGACTGTTCGTCTGAGGGTGAAACCAACAGCAGCGAAATGTCTCTCCCAGAATAGGGTTGTATGGCTTTTTTATTCCCTGAAAAACCAAGTAATCAAAACCTGATACAAATGAAGATTTGCAATCCAATGCTACAGATGGCCACAAAACAATATAATAATTTTTTCTCTGATGTTTTAAACAAAGTCAATCACAAGAATAAAAACTGAAGAACTAGTTACATATCCATCTAATCTAATCTAATCTTTCCATCTGAGCCATGGATTAATCTGCTATTCTCACCAATTTAATATTTAATACTGCCCAATCAGGGCCTTGCAAGATGATCAAACTTTATAATTGCTGCTACTATACACAGCAAGTGCATACTGATGTGGAGACATGGCACAGTGATACTAACTGGCCTGAAAGGAGACTTGCTTTCAGCAAAGGGAAAAATCTTGCATCCCAGAGCAAGTTACTTGTTCATGACCAGTTTTGATTTCTAACTGTCCACTGCAAAGGCTCTGAGGTTGATTGCCACTTTTTTGCATTCACCCTCTACTCTGAAACCAAATGCAACCCCAGTTTTAAAAGTAATGGTCGAAGTCTTCTGATCAATAAAAGAGGTAAAGTCTCAAAGAAGAGGCAACAGAGAAATTAAACAAAACCATAGCAGAAGATTTCAATGCCCATTACAACCCCAACTTCATGCCTCACTTTACCTTTGGCTTCTTATAGAAGCCGGACAGATACCACCTCAAAACTTGCTTCATTCGAGTGTAGGGATCATCTTCAAGGACAGCCCTGCAAAACAGAACATGAAATGTTCTTTATACTGGTCACACATCATATTAATTTCTCACCAGTATAATAACACCAATTTCAATTGTATTTCCCCACAGCTAAAGGGAAGCAACTTCTGTGCTGCTGCCAGTGAAAAAGGTGTCTCCCAGCAGAAATATATTTTTTTTAGTAACATCCATCACACAGCACAAACTGTTAAAACCCCTTGCCCTGCATTTCTGCAAAAAGACTAATGAAATTACTGGGGTGTATCAGGTTTGATCGGACATTTGAGTAGGTTCATGTGGGATTGCCACTCACACTAGCATTGTGTCACAGCTAGTAGAACAGTGTGCATCATAAAAACAAACCTATACCATCAAAACCATTTTTGCCATCAAGACCTTTTTAAAATTTTTTTCTGTTTTGTTTCCCTTTTTCATAAAAGATCATTAAAGCTGATGTGCTACATGAACTCTATTGGTTCTTTGAGATCTCATGCAATACTTCAGGTTATTGCAAAACTCATTCAGAAGGATCATCCAAACCAGAAATTTAACAACTTTTAAACAAAACCTCCAAAGCTCTTGAAGTGTTCTTACATCTCAGCACTGAGGAGAACTATTTCTTTAACTTCAGATGGTACAAATACCACAAACAAGACTTGAAAATACCATGATTCTGTAATTACCCAGAGAAAGTGGAATAAAAATGCGTAACTAGTGCTGCTATGAGAATATTGCATGCCCTGGTTTTACAATTCACCAGGCATATCTTACTGAAGAAGGCAGGTCCTATCTGGAAGCATAACATTTTCCACTTTCTACTCTGCTGCTCCCAGCAGGCCCCTCTCATCAACAGTTTTAAAAGATGTTTCTTATTTGTTTATCAACCATCATAATTATACTGCTTTGGGGAGGAGAAGTGCTTGAGAACTTTGGTTGCTCTCTGTCCTATTCCCCTGTGTACATGAGTACACCAGGAGGTGGCACAGCTCTGTTGTGCAAAACTCCAAGGCATCGGCTGAATTCCCATCAGTTCCAGCCAAGAGTGGCAAACATGTCCACGTGCAAAGGTGGGTTTGTCTGGAGTTTAACTTTTCCTTCCTTGCCTCTCACTGGCAGCAGTCTATCTGTAAAAAGTCACTGCAGCCGGTGACTGGCTTGATCTATGCTGAAGCCAGTGACCTCGGTATTATTTGGGAGCCTTTCTGGCACACAAACAGGTATTTCCACAAATATAAGAGAAGTGCCCATGTCAGGCACACCCTGAGTGCTGCTTACTGGGAGAGCAGGTCGGCATGGTAGTAGTAGTCGGAGAGTTTGTTAAGGAACGAGCGTGGCTCCAGGATGAAGGTGGGCAGCACCACCCGTGACAGGTCCATGCCAGGCCGCAGCTGCTTCAGCAGGATCCACATCAGGCTCTTGTTCTCCTCAGAGACGGTTTCTGTCTGAGACGACTCCCCTGTCTACAAAGGCAAAGGGAACTTGAGGGCAGAAACAGGAAAACCTTATGGGTGCATTTCCCTGGGGAGTCCAAGCTCACCCATGCACACCAGGCCCTGGCACAAGGGTGAATGCTCTCCTACACCACTGCAGAGAGACATCAGTGATGTCTCACTAGAAATGAATCTCCAAAGCAATGAAGTGAGTGGTGCAGAAAGCCCTGGGTGTCTGTGAAGGCTGGCACGAGGCAGAGAGCACAGCTCTGTTGTGCTCCTTCCTGAGCCACTGCCTCCACACACCGCAGGGCTGTGATGGGCCAGCATGGACCAACATTAGCCAAGGGGACTCTGCACTGCAGGCCCTCAGGAGGTGTGGACACGCCCAGGGCTGTTACAGCATCCCCGTGGCCTGGTGGATGCACAGAAGAAGCTCCTCTCAGTCCCATTCTCTGCAAATGAGACACTGTAAGATTCACTAGGATACATGTAGAAAAATATAGGAGGTAAACAAGTAATCAAAAAAGGATAGAAGTGGTCCTCCAAGTTCTGGACATAACAAACTGGTGTGTCAATATGGCAAAGGCCCACTGGCAGTGAATGGCACAAAAAATCCAGCACCTGCCAGTGCTGCTGAGAGCCCTTCGCAGCAGAAGTGTAGGTAAAAAAAGCCAGAGATTATGCTGTGGTTTCAGCCCAGCATAGTTCCTATGTATTCAATGGGTCTACAAGATTTGCAACATGGAGGAATGGGCCTTTCAAGCTACCAGAGAAGGTAAATTAAACTAAATTTTCAAACACAAATGCCATTTTAATGCATCCTAGGCATCATAATTTAACACTGAAAGAGAATACTTAGACTTTCTACTGATTTTAGGAAAGAGATTTCTATGAGAAAAAGGGCAAAAGGACTTTTGGAATGGACTTTGGTTTGGGAGAGGGCATAGCACATCACAACAGGATTTTCAGGTTTAATGATTTCAGGTAAATCATTAAACACCTTTTTCACCACCTGAGCACTGCCACCATGTTGGTTCTCAATCAGCCCTACAGTCACAGCAAATTTACCAGTCCTACAGGGCTTGCAGGCTGACAGAATTTCAAACTGAGGAACAACAAAGCTCTGTTACTTTAATTGCTTTTCCAATTTTGTACCATTCTTCTTTTGACAGCCTGATGCAATACACACCTTGAACCTCCAAGGAGAAATGGAATACCACAGCATCAGCTAGGGCTTACAGTGCACATGGGTCTGTCAGAGCTCTCATTATTTATCCAGGTTCTCAAGTGTGCATGTATTATCAACATAAATTAATGCCAGGTTGAAATTGCTGGACAAAGTGTTACTCAGAATGAATCACTGCGCAAGGCATGGACAAAAACAGAAAGAGAAGAAGGTGCAGGAAGATGTGAACAACCTCAAATACTTTCAAATAACCCTTTTTATAACTTGTTAAACTAAAAGCTTGGAAAAAATGGGTTTTTTTTCTGTTATCAATCTACTTACTGAAGTGTCTATTTTGTATTCCAGACCAAGTACTGCAATCTCAAAGTCCTTCTGACACCTGTCTCTGCCTTCACATTCCAACCGCAAACAAGGCAGAAGCCGAATGCCAAATGCACAAACACCTTCCAAGCACAGAGATGCACCTACCACACCTTTGAAATGAGCCCTCACAGCCAAGCTGAAAATGTAACAGTGACAGTTTGTGACCTTTGTCCTGCCACACCCAAACTGCACACGCAGGCTGAGGGGCAGTTTCAGTTTGAGATGACGACTGACATTACTATTGGCACGTGTTTACCTTGATACATCTCCACCCAGAGGAGCTACATCATTGCACAAAACCTATTTTTCTCTATGCTCCTTTCACCAGTGAGTTCAGACTCAACAACCAGTCCCACCTGTGTGGCCCAGGTGATGACAGCCCCATCTCTTGAAGAAATCTTACAAAACATCTAATGGCCAAGGCCACATGGCAATTCCTTTTGGAAGCCCATTGGAGGCTACCTGTGTCTGAGCAGACACACTACAGAGAGCCTTATTTAATGCTACACACAGTGTCACTCTACAACAGAAATGCAGTCTTTTTCACTTCGTTTGTAGTACATTTTTTTCTTATCTTAATGTAAAACTGCAGAGATCTTTTTCTCTCTCACACACCCACACACACACATCAATGCAGCCTGTAAGGTTTGTTCAAACACCAAAATATCAGCCTGCCGTACCAACACTTCTAAGACAAGTTTGTCATGTGGCAAAAGGTCATTTCAGAATAAGCAGCTGATAAAAATTAAGTTTGCTTTCATTTTGCTGCTGCTTAATTGCACATCTATATTCAAAATCCCCTGTTTGAACCCAGTCACCATTTGCTGTGTGGCTGCAAGGGGATTTGAGGGGAAAAATACAGAAAAGAGAAGTTGGGTGTAATTAGGATATCTTTGACTATATATTTTTTTGTCAGTATTAGTAGTACACTTTCAGGAAAACATTGAAAGAAGAGCATAAAAGGCTGGTGAAGGGTCTGGAGCACGAGTCCTGTGAGAAGCAGCTGAGGGAACTGGGGTGGTTTAGCTTGGAGAAAACGAGGCTGAGGGAAGACCTTATCACTCTCTAGAACTACCTGAAAGGACGTGGCAGAGAAGTAAGTGTTGGTGTCTTCTCCCAGGTAACAAGTGACAGAAGAAAACAAAGTGACCTCAAGTTACATTAGGGGAAGTTTAGATTGGATATTAGCAAAAATTTCTTCACTAAAAGGATTGTATGGCATTGGAACTGGCATTGAACAGATGGTGGTGGAGTCACCACCCCTGGAGGTACTCAAAAGCCATGTAGATGTGGTGCTGAGGGACACGGTTTAGTGGTGAACTCAGCAGTGCTGGGTTAATAGTTGAACTTGTTGATGTAAAGGGTCTTTTTCAATCTAAATGATTCTGATCCTGTGACTCTAAGAAAAAAAAATAGCTTTCCAGCAGTGCATTTCTACAAAGCACCATCAAAACATCGGTTTCCTTGTTCAAAGTGGCCAGCAAGGGAGTGCTCAGAGCAGAGCTCCTCTGCTGCCTGCTCAGACTGATTCTCACATAGCACACTTGGCTGCCCCAGCTCTCTACCAGTGCCTTCCTCAGAGGTGTCACAGTGACATCCAGCTAACAAGGCTCTTATGTGGAACAGAAATGCATCCTCCTGCTGTTAAATGTCGTGAGAAATGGCTTTCTGATAAGCAACTGGCATTTCGCAATCAAAGTGGCTCAAATGCTCCATTCAGACACAAAAAAACCCGATGTTCCATGCAGAATAAAAAAAGGGAAGTGTCATATTTTGTATCACACAAGGACTGAGTACCCTAACTGGCCAGGACACATGCCCAGGATAATAAGCCCCCCTCCTGCTGGCTCCATGAATATGCCAATGCTGTGCAGATCTTTAATGCAGTAAGTAGTTAAAGCAATCACTGATGCTGGAAACACACCAAAGCACAGTAGCAGAGCTGCTGCTCATAATTCAGAATTATTAAAGCACATGATAACACAACGCAACTTAGCAGAAAACTGTGCTTTGTTTTATCTATAAAACACCAGAACTCATAAAGTTGGCTGTTGCCTGCCATACAGCTAAAAGACTGAATGACAAATACTATGAACAGATACATTTTAACAGGAACAGGAGTGATCAAGATTTTTTTTTTCTTACCTCCCCAAATTCTTCATAGACCTGCTCAATATAAGTGGTCCCCTTCCTTCCTGGAGAGACCTCTCCTTGTATTTCTGACTGATCACTCTCACTTTCATTTGTCTTCCGGCTGTTCTCATGTGCTTCATTCTCTGACTCCTCCACGTTGTCTCTTTCTGACTTGTCTGAAAAAGCATCATTTTCCAAATGGTGGTTGTTCTCCAGGGTTGATTCATTCAACCTGCAACACACAGTTCATTACTTGCTTCAGTTTGATTTACAAAGTCACATTGCTTAAGGCTTTTTAAATACAGTAAAAACACCCCCAGGACTTAGAAAAGGGTGTGCAGCCCAGGACAGTCTCTATTGATTTCCTGAATAACAGGGGTTTTATCACAAACAGAGTGAGATATTTTCCATCAAAACTTTCCCCTCCAAACTGCACTTTTCAAAACGCGCCACACAGCTCCACTTACCCACCCTTACACAGCACTGCTCTGGATGGGAGCGCACAGACCAGAGGAATACGGAGCAAGTGCACTCCAACACCTCTACACTGCTGATTAGAGAACGGAAGCATCCATCAGGAGAGATTCTTCCCTTTACAGAAGCCAATCAGTGGATTGTAGCACACAGGAAAAATACGACATTATGGGATACCTTTTCTTTCCAGTGCTATTGCTACTTTATTTCAACAGAGGGGGATCCTAAGTCAGCCCTACACTACAAAAGACAAATTCTAAAATCAATAGAAGCAAGTATTTTCACACACACATATCCTGCCCTCATCCACCAGACTAACCTGGGGAATGTGCTTCCCCCAGATGATGCTGTGTGGAAGAACTGAGCTGAAAGCATGGACTGGACAATTACATGTGAGAATAACACCCAAATTATAACAGCATCTAAGGCAAAGCATGGAAGGTGTAACAAGCTTCATGCTCAGCCATCCAGACTTTAGAGAATGCCAAAAATTCTCTCTCAAGTAACCTACAGCATCTCCATTTGAAAAAGCAGATGTGATTCATATGACAGATGGCAAACATAATTACATGGGCCAGAGGTCAGGTGCTGAAAAGTATTCGCTAAATGCACTTTTCCCAAGCAGTATTTATCATGGGGATCAGTATTCCTTAATCATACATGTCTGCACACACACCACCTCTTCCATGGCTGGCCTAACTCTCACTTGCTGAGCTTCTCAGTTCGTCCTTCCTCTGAAAATTTCTTAACTGAGACCTCATGAAAAATTGCTCTTGGATAGAGCAATAAAAAAAGATTTCCAGCTATAAAAAGGGTTTCAGAGGATCTAAACGGGCCATGGATCTTGAAGAGTCTTGTTACTTCCAGTAGTCCATCTTCCTCTCCAAGGTTTCTCAGTACATGGGAATGTTCTCTCAAGTGTCAAGCCTCTCCATGGTGGGCATTTTCTCAGGCCATTCTGCCCATGTTCCAATTTTTGTTATAGATGAATGTGGAAAGTTCCCACCCTTGTTCTTCTTCCCCTTCCCGTTACTTCCTATTTTTAAAAGGTAATTAGGTACTGATAGGTTAAGCCAGAATAAGTTAAAAAAAACCTAACAGAAGAATCAGAACACAGAACTGACATCAGCTTTTCAGAAGATCTCGACTTCCAACTATACACTGGAATAAGCTCACGATTTTTAGCTTGCCAAGCCACATTGTGACAGCCACAGCTCAGTTTCTGGCAGAGCCCTGTTTCTAGAGTTCTTTTGGAAGTGTCATCTACAGCTTTCTGCGCCTTTAGAAAATCTTTCTTTTAATTCCATTTGTAAATATATGTATGTCTGCATGTGGGGGATATATATATATATATACAGTGTTTATATATACAAACCACAAGGTTTTTTGATTTACAGTTGTACTGTACAATAAAACTAAGATCATAAATCAGAGTCAATGGCAAGCACTAATAATTTGCTATCAGACATTATGTGTCTTCATTGTTCTAGTGCCAGGATGTTACTTCTCTTTTTCAGCCAGCAAGCAGCAAATGTAACGACTGATAACCAAATACACTGGAGGCACAGATTACACATACATGAATTTAAAATAATAAAGCAGAAAAAGGATGAGGTGAGAGCTGTCTGGAGAGATTATCCCACAATTCCTCACCACAGTTGTTTCCTGGATGGCAGGTCCAGGAAAATACTAGCTGTTGATCATTTAAATACTTAATCTATTTCTTAATTTTTCAATGGTCAGCTAAATATATGAGTGTTGTCTTTGGTTGCTTTGCTCCCTTTACCTGGTGAAAGTCTTCTCCATGGGGTAAAAATGCTTGAAAGAACAGTTCATTATAAGGCTTTTGGTTCATGGCTGAGAAGTAGCACTCGTTTCTATTTAACATTTGTAAGAAGAGCAAGGGCTTTTCAGTGTCACCTGCCTCACATTCAGGAAATGTTTGTTTTAATTTGAGTAAATAACTCTTTTCTTAGTTTTCTCTCACCACCACCACCACCACCCTCCCCCCACCCCAGTACTTTTTAAGGATTTCAGATTTAGTCAAAGAGGGAAATCAAATTCGTATGAAATTCCACTCAACTGTGCACTGATTATCCACTACCACAAACAAGGCAAGACTTCATATACCCAGAGCCATGGAACCACTCCGGGGAACCAAAGAGAAAACAGATGCTTCTCATTCTGAGGATCAAATGAGAAGTTGAAGAGCAGCCAGGCTCTTCCTCCAAAGAGAATCGGCACTGTATATGTATGATATGCTAAAACAAAAACCATGCCATGAGCTTGGCCAACCAATCAATGTAAAGACTTCCCAGGAGCTTCCAATGGGATTTGGACCAGGTTCCAAAAGCTGGGGGGGAACGAGTAAGCTAAAAGTCAGCACTGGATTTCCACCATGAACAGGGGTAACCTGGCATTTTTCATGACTAATTTACTGTTACAGCATATTAGAGTTCTCTTACAGCAGTGCTTTATTCCCTAAGTAGCATTCCTGGAAACATCAGTTGGTGACCAGGACTTTTTTGTGTTTGATACCACAAAGGGTTTCATACTCTTCTACACAAAAGCAAAGAAAAAACTTTGCTTCTTGTCAAGCAAGTAAGCAGCCAGATTCCTGGGGCTGCTGGAGATAAGACATGGAAGCCACAAGAAATACAACTTCACACTAAAAAGAAGACTGCCTGGTGCCCTAGAAGTCTCTTGTCTAACAATCACTGATTTACACAGTACTTTAGCTTTGATTCACTCACGCAGTTCTCTCTCTCGTTTTTATATGCTACTAAAGACATGAATTTTGAAATCACTGAATAATCTTGATTTGTTCCCCAGCAGGAAAGGAGCAAAGCAGCCAGCAGACAAATGCAACTTTGGCTCAACAGAAAATCCGCTTTTGCCAGCTCCCAAGGGGGTTTTGTTCTCCCTATAATATCCATCATCTTCCCTTTCTTTTTCTGTTCTTGACAGAGTAGTTTGGCTAATTTGAAGACAGAGTTAAATGTAATTAACTGGCCCCCTAACAACAGCACGCCAATTTAATTGGTAAGATTCCCTGTAGGGAAAGCATTTAATTAGAATGATTGAATCCCTGTGAGGAAGCCACTGTCACTGGCAAACCAAAAACCCTTTGCTCAGCACTCACACAGTTTGGGTTTTGCATTCTCCCTTATTCAAACGTTCTTCATTCCTCCAGGGATGACAGCAAGTCATCCTCCTGTCCTGCAACCCTCAAACTCCCCTGGGCTTTAAGCACTGGGGAGTTTGGGTACACATTCAGAAGTGGTAGGACTCAGAAAGGATTGTACTGTCCAGACGATCAGATGCTGAATGCCCAGCTTGAACCAGACCCAGCTAAAATTTGAGCTTGTAAGAAAAATCTGATGGCATTTGTGGGTACTCTGTCCTGCTGAAAACTCTGCCAGATGTGCTACTACTGCTGAGCCTCAAATTTCAAGGGGGCTCTTAATGCTGGACAACTAAGAGGCAAAATAGAGGCACCACTTGAGCATCATTCACACGTCATATTCTGAGGAAATACTTTACTACAGTTTTAACCCTAACTTCTGCATCACCTTACAGAAGCCATGGGTTTGCCTGAATGTCCTCAGTGCCAAGGGCTCCATTTTAATATTATGCATATTTCTGTACACACATCCATCTGCCAAAAAACAAGTCCACTGCATTCTTGAATTCATTATCACAGTGAGCACAGAGACTCCCAGGCATAAGGAAAGTATTATGAAAGAAGCCCACGAGAAAGACACATTTGCACAAGTACTAGGGCACATGATGTGGTAAGGTATTAGATTTCCTTTCCTTCTTCTACTGCTCTTCAGCAAAGCTCTTCTCCAAACTCTAGATATAAACCTGAACATTAGGACTGGAGAACATATGCTGGGAATACCAGAACCTTCCAAGGCAAAGGGCAGAGTGAAATTCTGCCCCCACTTTTGTCCCATGGAGCCAGAGATACCTTCACACTCTGAAGAGGACTCAGACCCCTGCTGTTGTTGTAACAGAGACCAAGAAAACCTCTTAAAAGTGAAGTTCACCTCTGCAAGGCACCATCCTTGCAGTCTGCAAAAATTGCTACCCTAGAAACTGCATAACCAATGGTGCGTTGCTGTGAGATCTTAAAGTCAAATTCCAATCAGCAGAACTAGAAATAGACACTACCTCTCCCAGTTCTCATTCCAAAGGCCAGATGTCTATACCAGGAGGATTTTTGAAGTTGCTTATTCAGCTATAAGCAACAGAAAGGCCTGGGGCTTTTTAATGTGTAGAGAGCTTTGATGTTCCAAAATGCTGCAGTAACACCAGGAATATGAATAGAAAGGAGGCTGTGGGGACTTTTTTCCCTTATGTAAAAATTTATCTGATTCATCGAGGAAGAAACTGGACACCACTCAAAACCCCTGTAGAGAGAGAAAGTAATTATAAAACTAAGGATGCAGTGTGTGCACTCTGCTGATTATGACACAGTATTACTAGGGAAGAGTACACATTATTAAAAAATAGATCAGACTCAGAGCCATATGTGCTAGCAACACACAGACATTGTAAGTGACTGTGTCTGTGTAACTACAGCAGCTAGATTCTGCAATCTTTACTCAGGCAAGCCATTTTTTCATGCTGGCATCCCCAGATACCATTCTGGCCCAAGCAGAGGACAGAAGAAAGTTGTTTATGTACAAACAAACACAGCTGAGATCTCCCCCAGCCCGTGTGTTCAAGCATCAGGCGGCAACACCAAGCCCCTGTAAGAGTGAGAGATGCAGCAGCAGAACACACAGGCTGGTTTTTAAACAGATTTCCTCAGTGGACTCTGGCTAGAATACGCTAAAGCTTGAGCCATATGACACCTCTCTACGCATTAAGGAGTACCAGCCCCATCTTACTGGAAGAACTCCTGGTCTGACATAGCACTGGTGTGCAAGAGGTGGTTGAGCCCTGCATGTGCAGAATCACTCGAGCAGTTCACTTCTCCATCCTTTCCCTGCTTGGAGGCACTGAGCCGGAAGAGGCTGGAGCAACGCAGGGCAAGTTCCAAAGCATCCAGCCAGCATCGGCCTGTGAAAACAAAAGGAATTATTTAAGCATAGCAGAGTAAATAACACAATTCTTGCATTGCTTCTCAGAAGCAATACTCTTGCCTGGGAGTAAAGCTCATTACAAGTCAGGAAGTCACTGTGTAGAATATATTTTTCACATATATAATCCCTAGGTTATCCTGCCAGGAATGGCATGTTTTAGTGGCTGCAGGAGTAATACATCCGTGTGGGCGATACACTGGGAAGCTCACCCCAGCTCCCTCCTCCCTAATAACATCTCCTTCAGATCTCCCACAACTTGTTCACATCCCACTGCCCCTTTCTGATTTAGTGCGAGATGCAGGGAATGTGTATGGGTACGGTGAGCCCAAACCACCCAGCATCTCGTGCCTTCAAGTAACACACTCCCCAAAACACGTTCACCACTTGGCATCCCCCTCCCACACATTTCCCAATGGCAGGGAGATACCAGGGCACTGAGCTGCACGGGAGAGGTCCCTGCTTACTCTGGGATCACTGAACCACAGCCTGCTCAGGGGTCCCTCGCTGGGTGTAGTGCTGCAGTAACCATTATTCCAATCAAGATCCAGGATGGTCAATATGTGACAGTGATTGAGACTAGAGAAAGTTGCCAGGCTGTTCATTTTCCCTCCTTCTCTGCATTTTTAAATTTTTTTCCATTCCTTCTGTCTGCCTGGTCCATCAGACAATCTCGGTGGGACATAATTTTTTCTTATCTTGCCACA
>VZRR01000624.1:96405-203551 GCA_013398015.1 Oreocharis arfaki | reverse complement strand
AAAAAAAAAAAAAAAAAAAAATCATTACCTGAAGGGTCGATTTTGCAGAAACTATGAGCATGGCACAGAGCCAAGATAAACCGCAGTTCCTACACACAGCCACACTGGATTCCCTTACGGCCTGCACAGGTCCCACAGACAGGCAGCAAATGAAAAGCTCAGGAATCCAAACTGACCCTCGGCTCCTTTTGCCATGATCTGGACAAGGCTACAAAGCTGTGTGTTAAAGCCCAATCACCACAGTGCTGGAGCTGCTGTACTCCTGGAAGCACCTGAAAATAGCCTGCTTCTGTAGTGCAGTCATTAATGAGGCCAGGGCACCTGCAAATTAGCTGAACATTCGAGAATTGAAGCATCAAGGGAGTTATCCTCTAATTTCAAGCTTGTAAAACAGAGCTCTTCATTACACTTCTCAGAATACATTTCACAATAATTAGAATTGTGCTTGAGAGGCAGTGAAGGAAACAAAGGATCTTGCTCTAGCAATGGCAAGTGCTACAAACAGGGTTTCTCTGGACCACATTCATTCCTGGTCCCATTTGCCAAAATTTTCCATTAGATTTTTTTCTATCACACAGCATCAAGCACATGCATAAATCTCACTGGGATCCTGCTGCTCTCGTGGGCAGAATTCCTATCAACTTCAATATAACCAAAATTTGCTCTATAAGATCAACAAGAGTTTAAAAAAAAATCTATACCATGTATATAAAGAAATGTTTACAAATTTGAGTGGCTTTCAGTGCTTGCTTTGATACAAAGCTGCAACCAGTAAAATAAAAATACCTCAAATCTTTGAAGAATTGCACTTGAACATTTAGCCACAAACACTGCAGAGCCCCAGTCATTTATTCTAATTTCGTCCCATAAATTCCTTCAGCATCATCTAATGATTTAATAATAACATCACAAATAATGGTTAATAAAAGATTAGAAAGGTTGAATGCTGCTGGAATTGATTTCGCGCTATTTTGTATTTAACAAATACTTCTGTATTAAGGCTTTACAGAGAGAGATTTATTCTCTTCTCACTACGTGGAGGATTTGCATAGATAACCCACTAGAGTTAATGGCTGCACTGAGCATAAATCCACCTCCTCCTACTGATCCCTTCTCCCCCAAACCCACCACTACGCAAATCTGTTTCAGGCTGTGCCACACAAGGGAGCACACTCCTGCTCAGGCTCCCTGCCTTGACTCTCCTCTGGCTTTAAATCTGCTTTTCTCTTGCAGTTCCACGGAGTGAGAGCTGCGTGATTTGACATTTGGAAATGCTGCATATGTGAAGATATTTTTATATTAAATAGGCTGTTAAAATCAGGGGCTTTGACAGGTAGGTTGATTTGTATCAGCATGAGCCCTTTGAGGCAGTACCGAGGTCATCTCCCCAGTGCTCTGCAGCTCCCACATACACTCATTATCCTACAATGGCTGAGGCAAGGGTGGCCCCAGGTCTCCCCCACACAGCTCCCTTACTGTTCCCCTGCAGCCCAGCCCTCCCTGAGGATTTAGGCAGAGCAGCCCATGCTGGCCACGACCCATGGGCAGCTCTTTTAGCCCCACCCCATTGCCACAGGTGTTCACTGGTACTGTCATGACCTTACAGGCTTGGTCAAAACCTTGGGGTTCACCATGTCACCAGAGGAAATTTCTACACAATATATTTAGGGTTTCCATCTCTTTAGATAACTCCCCGGGAGTTGTTATGAGAAACCTGAATCTCTTCCGAAGCCTTATTCAAGGAGCTTGAATTAAAAAACCCCAAAACATGAAATATTCATTTAAATAGTCCCAGGCTGATACACAAAGCTTTAGAGGAACTTGCTGTGCATCAGCAGTCAGCATTCCTTGTGCCTTGCAGCAAACAAAAATGGCATTAGTGTACACCCTTGTTTTCATTTCTAACAGAAGCTGAACCAAAGGGATGAAGACCAGAAATGGGCCTTCAGCCATCAGGTGGTGCTGTGAATCCAAACAAACATGTGTCACTAACCCACATGTAAAATATGGGCTTACCTCTGCAAAGAAAAAGGCTACATTCTCTGCAAGTCAATGGTGTGTTAATTGCAGCATAACACCATAAAATTATACCCTCTCAATTACAGGGATTGCACACAAGATAAACCTGTTTCCTTGCTAAAGGCCTACATGAAATGTTTTTACATTTGAGTGACCTTTCCATTGAGTAGTATTCTTCTGGATTGTGAAGATGATCCAAAAATGCTAGTATTTGGATTACTTAATTGCTTACCTGACAAGTCTACTCACTCCCTCAGGAACTGCAGAAGGGAAGAAATGAATGTGGTCACATAATTAAAGGCTGTCACCTACAGTCACGGTACTGCATGAAGGCTTCATGGCTACCTCAATTCTCACATGTTCTAATTTTGAGTGGGTGACTCAAGTAGGGTTTTGGTATACAGGGTAATCAGATCAGAAAAGAATGTAAGATGTGGGTTCCTTCAGAGAGGAATGGCAGCGAAAAAGGGTGTATATGAAGGAAGCAAGAAAAAGTTGCAACAATATTCTTTTAGAAGGTTTGAGGTGTTTAAAGCTGCAATGCAAAAAATGTAATCAATTACCAGTTATAATTTTTCACAAACTGTGGCTTAAACTGGGCATTTGTTTAAATTGTGAAGAAAAACCCAGAAATACATTGTCAGCCTGTGGCAGAATCTTCCCACAGGTTTTAAGCTCTTCTGAAATCAAAATATATAGAAACAGAGAATTGTTTATGTTGGAAAAGACGTCTAAGATCATCAAGTCCAGCTGTTAACCCAGGACTGCCAAGTCCACCATAAAACCATATCCCAAAGTGCCACATCTGCATGTCTTTTAAATACCTGCAGGGATGGTGACTCAGCCACTTCCCAGGCAGCCTGTTCCTGTGCCCATCCACTAAGCAGGTCACCTTGTCATAGAAGGAGATCAGGTTGGTCAAGCAGGACCTGCCTTCCCCAAACCCATCCTGGCTGGGCCTGATCCCTTGGTTGTCGGGTACACGCTTTCAGATGCCTCCTGCAATACAGCTGTGCAAGTGGGAATCACTATGGCTCCCTGCAGGGCACTGCTGACACCATGAAGAAACCTGGAGGCTGCAAGGCTGAATAGGAGCAGGCATGTGCTTGCACCAACTCTTTTTTTTCGCAGACAAAAAGAAGCTACTAAAACCAAGAGACAAAAATAATTTCTTCTCCCTCCTGGAAAAAATAAATAATCAAAACAACAGAAGGTGCTTATGCTGCTAACCTAGGTTCAGTTCAAAGAAAAACTTGAGTCTGTCCTAGTCTTTGAAGAGACCTAAAATCATAAAAAAATCTCACAGGACAAAAAGAGGCAGCACTGAAAACACTAAGCTATTCAGTTTTGAAATTCTTTGCACTCACCTAGAACAACTCATAATCTGATGTGCCAAATCTATCTGCCACATTTTGCAGCAGCTGGTCACAGAGGACACAGCCAGTGTTCTCTCAGCACTCACCAGAAAGAAAAATCTGCTCTAGATGGAATCACACCGTTACACACAGAAATATCAGTCTGGGACTATACTTCTTTTCCACTGCATTCCTGTAGCTACAGAACACCTGGGACAAATCTCTTGCCAATTAAGACTTCAAAAGGCTCCCACCGAGTAACCACACATTCCTCCAGAGAGGCATCACTAAGGGAATATTATTCTTCTTGAATTATTAAAGTCCTCCAGCTTTGGCCTCATGCCTCACACTGACAAGATAGATGCTTTTAAAAATCAACCTGAAGTAGACTGTCACCTGGAAACGATGAATTCTTGCTCAAGTGCACACAAATCAAGAATCGTGAGGAAGAGGCTGATTTGGTTCAGTCAGTGAACATTAAGGTCACTGTGTTCAGCTGACTGCTTATTTTGCTGTACCACTTGGGTGCCTGCGTGCATGATTTCTCGCACTTTGGCTGTCAAGATGCAAGGACGTGAGCTCTCAATTAGCTGCAGGTGCAATTTATGCAGTGAACTTAATGAAATCTCGTTGCAAAAGCCTGGATTTTAAACTGCTGTGAAAGGTCTAAGGAATAAGAAACGCAGACATAAAGCTAAAAAGATAACTTCTATTTTCTCCAGAGCTGCCAGGATTCAGAGATATATTTCATTGTTAACTTGGTTTCAAATTGCAATCTTCCTTGTGGTTCTTTGCTTCTGTGCATGACCCTTATTTCAATAACCTAATTTCCTCCCCAGACGAGAGCATCAGTTTGGGGGGAAGGGCCAGATGCCTGGAAAATAAACAACAACCCTGTAAGCCAGACCATCAGGATTTCCACACAACTCCATCCATGTTAGGCAATGGAGGCTACCCAAAGCGTATCTGAAGGAGAGGACAGATATTAGGAATATAATGTAAATGTGGTTTACAATTCCACTGTTAAGCTTTTAACCCTTGGTAATCTGCCACTTTGAATTCCATTAGTAGGAATACGCCCTGTGGTGGCAGTGCCCATGGCAAAGTGGAGATCCTCACTGAGAGGTCTCAGCAGGGCAGCACTTAAAATGCAGCTCCAGAATGGTCTGGGCAGGAAGCTTGGGACAGATTGAAACTACTAATTCTAAGTCACTCTCCAACATAAATGTGAAATGCACACACAGCCGTCCGTTTGGAAAAAGCAGTTTTCTTTTTTGAGCTGCTAAGAAAGAAAGACCCTGCCCTTGGACAGGTTGAGCCCTGTAGGCTGACATGACCCTTCCAGAGGTTGATGTTTAATACACATCAAAAAGCAGACTGCTGCTCTGGTCTGTGCATGTGAAATCTGCTGGAGGTGAGCAGTGGTTCTGCAGATCATCCAGAAGTCAGGATCTTAAATCCTACCAACAGTCTGTCATAGATGGTAGAGCAGAGGGGCAAAAAGGGATTCTGAAACACTGAGAGAAGAAGTAGGCCATGTAGCTGCTGATCACAATATAGTTGCCTGGGTGGCCAAATTGTACATCTAACATATGCTGCAATTCAATATTCCCCAGCAGGTCAGAGGCCTCCACGAGTTAGTTATATTTGCCAAATGCTTTGTTGTTCATTTTCTACTACTAACATGGGAGACTGTGTTAAGAACACAGCAAGGACATCTCCTCAGAGATGCTGTAGATTCACACAGTATTGCACTACAGGGGAGATGTGAACACACTACAAATATACACAAGGGCCCAGATTTCACCTGCTCCCTTTGTCTCAGCTGGCTTAGCTCATTTTACCTCGGTCTCCTGTCTCTCCTGCATCCTCTAGGTTTGTCCAGTATGTTAAAGAAATGAAACAAACTCAGGAACACCCTTTTGGAGAGGCCTCTTTACAATAGGTGAAGCAATGTAACCACATTGCCACAACCATTTCAGTCGTGTCTTCTGAGCTTAAAATCAAACCATATAAACAGCAAAGTACAAGCCTTTGCTGCAGTTTATAGAGAATTCTTTAAATGCAGCAGTTTCAATTCCCTGTGTCCTTGTCTGCATGTTTTACATGACCTACTGACATTAATACTGTCTCCAAATCACTCATCTCCAAGTGTGACACCCATGTGTTTGGCCATGGGAGGGAGCTGTTCTTCCCTCTTGGCTGAAGATTCACATCCTGCCCTTCCTACACAAAGTATGGCCACTTCCCACAGCTCACTGACCTCGGCTGTGAAGTCAATTCCTTTCATTCAGCTGAAAAGTACACCATTTTTCATGCTAATATTTCTGGTACAATACAGTATCTTTTTTGTTGTTGTTGTTAAGTCCACTGCTAAATGGACAGATTCCAAAGCTTTGGCTGTCATAATCACTTCATCAGATTCAGAACCCACCAGGCATAATGTGGGCACTCCAAATCTGTGCAGGTGGCTCCAGGGCACTGCTGTTCAAGAGTTCAAATTTTGTCTTGAACCAGAGGCTCTAGTTACTTTATACATACACATTTAGGATATTTGATTGAGAGGCATCTCAGTAACTCCTTCCCTTGACCACATTAGCTTTCCATCTAACACTAGGAGATGATTCTCTACTGGAGAGAAGCAGCAAAGTAGAGGAAAATCACACTAAACCCAAAGTAACTTTTGATCTGCGTGGCCTCTGCATGCTTCCCAGGAATCTTGGCCAACATCCTGGCTTTCAAAATGTGTTCCAGTATCTCACTATTTTAAGCTCTTATGACACCGGAGACACATAATAATTCATTGGGCAGAAAACTTCCAACAGGCATTTCAACACTGAAAATTCTCACGTGCCAGGTATGGTCCCTTCTGTGCTTTTCCAGCACGTGTTGTACGACCCAGACAGGGAGATCACAGCTAGAAAAGTCTTACCTCTCATGATCCCTTGGGAGCTATTGCTACCTTAGGAGCCTTTATGGGTAAGGTTAGTCAGAACAAATCTGAATCTCTTCTACTCCATGTAACTGGCCTGTGGCAGACATCGTAAAAATAGAGTAGAAGCTCGGCCAGGTCTCTTTGCCAGGCTGGCTCTATGGTTTAATCATCAATAATTAAATTAGTGGAAAGACAAGTGCATGGGTCTCTAAAGAAATAATATTTTATACAATCTGGATTGACAAAGGGTTGTTGAAGTTATTTGATTGCCTAAGAACTCTGTGGGACTGTTCTGTGTATCTGTTCTGTGGGCTGTCGGTATAACGAGGGCTTGAAATGCCTCTAATTTAGCAGCTCTACCCCACAGCACTTTTTTTTCCCCCACAGGAGATCATTGCAACAATCTATCCCTTTCTAGACAGGCGATATTTGGAGCCAGGTTAGAATCCTGTATTCCTTTACACAAATAAGCTACAAAAGCATAATATTTTAGGAAATAGATGTGTTTCTAGAGGTCTATATAACTTCTGCTTACTTTGATATCATTTCACTACACTGACATCTGCAAGCCGTTTTCAGTGTCAGGATGGTGTCCCTCACCATGAACTGTCCTCTTTTCATAGCAGGAGGAAAAAAGCACAGAAGTCTGTAACGAAGGAAGGTTTCCTCCTATTTTAAGTGTCATATCAAAGGTGCATTTCCATTGTCTCATTTTCAGCCCTCAGGAAAATGTAAAACCTAATCACTGGACCAGAAGGACGCTATTTTCAAAGCTCATTTTGCTCCCTAATAAGTCCTTATGTCCCTAAAGTTACTCTAGATGAGGCCCAAAGGAGCATATGGGATACACGGCCTCCCTTGGAGGGCTAGGTGAAAACATTCATAAAATGAACAGCCTGGGCTACTTTGCTATGAAAAAAATTAGAGTAGTCTGAAGGTCAAATGGAACAAAAACATGTTTTTATTCTTCTTACCTACTTATGAAGCACTGATATTTTAGGTTCGCCTAAGTAATTTATAGAGATTTTCACACAGCAAGCTGTCGTGTCTGTTACATATTAACCTAAATTTACCTTCCATAATTTTGTGAATTCCCAGAACAGTATTTGACATGTGGAATCATCAGCATCTGGGCCTGCTACACTGCAAACCACAGCGCAAATCCTTTACAGGAAAATTCAGGTGGCTGAAAGACATCTACCGACAGCTCTTCAATATCACCATGCCATTTTCCTTCAACAGATCCCTCCCTAGAGTTAGATGTAGGCAGATAAGACAGTGAAATCTCTGCTGAACTGAGAAAACAGAGCCCTTTTCACATCAGTTTTGGGACCAACTCCTTCCACCCTTTAGTGCTAGTTACTGACTGAGTGGCTGTTCAGTGAGGGCAATGAAATGTGCCAGGAGTCTGCTTGACCTATTCTGACCATTGCTAAGAGCAGTATTTCAAGCTGGGTGAGCCACCATTTTTTCCTTTATACACCTTTTGGGTTTTTTTGCATCAACCTATTTTCTTAACTATCTGGACTTAACTAGGAAGTACGCTATATCGAAAAAGCAAACAAACCCCAAAACTTACCGTCTGATTCAGAGGCTGCTCTGAAAATCAAGTAGCTGCTGGGAAGAGGCTGAGTGATGGAACCGACATTTTCTCCCTTTGGTCCCTGGAAATGCACACAGACAGAAAGAGGTAAGGCATGGAAGCTGCAATGGACTGTTCAGTGGCTTTCCACCCTTCCCAGGCAGAGCGTGCATGGTTGTGATAGGAAAGAAGGCAGGAGCAGATGGAGTAATTCAGAGAGACTCATTAGTAATCACGATATTGCTGCTGCAGCTCCAGGGCAGTAACAAGCTACTATGCAAATGGGGCTTGGTCTAACCTATGCTCAGCCCAAAACCTACTATGTTTATTCTGATCTGCAGGAATGGAAGGATCTTATTGCTGTCACTTGGGACAAAATCAGTCAAACCCTTGTGCAACAACTGAAGGGACTGCTCCATGAGGTGCTCATGGGGTCTGCTGACAGCCTGACACGCTCACAGTGAAACACCCTTCACACGTCACCACAAAAGCAGCAGAGCCACACCTTGTTCTGTGAGCACCTGGAGCAGAGAGGCAACGGCAGCTCTGGAAGTAAACAAAGGGGGAACTCCATCCTGAGTCTGTGGGAAAGGTGAAGAAAGGGAAAACCACAGATTGAGGACCAAAGCAGTGTGGGCACATGCTGCTGGCTTGCAGTCCTTCACCTTTAAATCCAGAGAACCCTTATGCCGAGGTGCCTGGGGTCACAGCAACTTCAGGCTTTGCTCATTTACATTGCCTTTAGTTTACAAGATGTGTCAAAAAACCAAAGTGTCTTGTAAACATCCTGCCACCATCCTTTCAGCATGACCCTCCAGAAATGATTCCCAGGGAAGCAAAGTCCATCCTGGACGAAGCACTTCTTTGAGCAGAACCACAGGCTCCCTCCTTGATCTCCTGCCTGTTTCCTTCTCTTCCGAACTCCAGAAGATGCTAAGAAAAAGCAGTTCCTGTAAGCAGTGAGCACAGCTTCATACTCTTCACGGCATGGACTTTGTGCCATAACATCACTGAAATAAGTAGAAATCCCTCCTCCTCCACTGCATTTCCAAAGCGACCCAACCTCCTCCAGCTCTTCTCTTCCTCACTTTGGAACAGATAACACAAAAGCAGGTCCTTTCTCAAATACGCAGACATTACGTCAGAAAGAAAAGCAGGGCAGAAAACACCACCAACACTTGCATGACCACTATGTTGCCTGCAGGGGAGAGCAAGAGGTTTTCTCCAGGATGCTCCAATACAGATTTCCTTGACTTTCTAGAGAATACCAGACAACACTGAAAATCTGTAGGCAGGTTTTTGCAGTTTGAGTATTACTTTCCTCCCTTACATGGGCCTTTATAGCATCCAACCATATTCCTTGAAATGATTTCTCCCTCCCAGTTGATAAGCATGGAACTGTGACTGCTACTGAAAACTGTTCCTGTATACAAGTGCCTCACAGTTAAACAGTGATTTTATTTGGATTTTTGCTTTTAAGTTATACTCAGAAAAGCAAAATTTGGACAGAATTAAGAGTAGGAAAAGCATCAAATTGTATCTGAGTGTACGAAGACGCAGTGTTGAGAAGACAACAGTCTCCAGTCAAGCTTCTTGCCGTCACATTGTGGGGTTCCTCTGCTGCCAGGAGAAACTGGGATGCTTCTTACTCACTTTCTTTTTCCCCTCCTTCCTCCCACAAGAGGTTCACAAAATTAAGACTGTTTACAGGCTTAATAGTCAGGACTGGCAAATTTGAGATTTGATTAGTAAACCAGAGCAGAGCAGCTTAAGACATTACTAGTGACATTAATGCAATCAGGCATCATTCCCCACAGCATTTTTCCTTTCAGTAGCTTGCAGCTGAGCAGGGTGTTGGAGAACTATTGATAACACCATTACTTGTGTTTTCAGTGCAGAGGTGGATATTTGCTCTGTCTGAGAAAAACCCCACAACCAAACAGAACAGTTACAGAGTATTTTTAAAAACAGGGAAGATGGTGAGGAGAGGATAACACAAGATATTGTGCAACAGGTATTTAGCCACGTGGATAAACTCAAGAAGCAGCCAGGTCACTCTGTCAAGGAAACATATTCAACAGTGAGGCATGTTCACACATGGAGGGGGCCATTTCCCACAAGAAAAGAAAGAGAAGAGGCCATAAAAATGAAACCAACACCTGCACAGATTAAATGATGTTCTGTATCTGCACAGTACAGATAATGAGGCTTTCTGTTTCCCAGCCTTTGAGGCCCATGCCAGTGATCATCCCTCACTAAAAGTGAGTGTTATCCCAGCCGCACCAGCACCCAGAGCCCAGCTGCAGCCCCTGTGCAGTACAGCTAACAAAGGATCACCTTCAAATCACTCCTATCTCTACATCTGATTTGAGACTCAAAGGGCATTATCAAACAGGAGGTGATTAGACTTTGAAAAATGGAGAGGACTGACAGTTTTAGATAGTATGACAAGACATCTTGGAGAGTCATAAAACAAAGCTTAAAAGGGGGGGAAAAATCTCATTAACAGTATTGTGATGAAGGATTGTGATGAACAGGATGAAGATGAAACTAACTATGCTGTGTTCTGGACTGGAAAAAACAACTGGAAAAGCCCAGCAAAAAGGACTTTTTTTTGAAAGGAATGACTCAAAGTTCTTACAAATCAACCAAATTCAAATTATGTATTTTCCCAGATGCAGTGGGTCTGACCCCGACTTACTAATTGTTCAAAATAAATGCCAGAACAGGCTGCAGACAATGAAAGCCCTCTCACACCATACTGTTCAGCCAGCTTCTGAGCAAGCTTGAAGGGAAATACAACCTATTCCAGGACACTTTGTGGGACAGGGAGGCAAGCCCTGCCAGCTGATAGCCCTACACTTCCTCTGTGAAGCAAGAGGACAGACACCTACACCCTCACATGAATTACTAGGTTGGCATTCTCCAGCCTCCTGCAGCCACCTCGACAAAATGTCTCTCCCCAGGAGCAGTGTGGGATCAGACTGCCTTCCCACATCGGACAAATTGCCTCTGCAGCAGCATTTGGAGCACGTGGGGGAAGCTTTTCTTACTGCTGCTTGTGCTGCTGGCTGATTTTGGGACCTTGATGGTTTTGGCCTTGGGTTTACAAAAGCCTGGACAGAACAAATAGATAAAAGGTCCAATCCATGTGCACTGCAAAGGAGTTTCTGGCTGAAACTCTCAAAAAGCCAGGGAAGCAGTGTAGAATAAAAAACTCTTTCCCTCAGCAATAGGCTTCTAATATAGCTCTAGACTCCAGAAAGCTTTATAAGAAAACCAGTACCCCGGTGCATGTATTTAGCTTTCACCTATAAGCCATGGCCTTACATTTTACCTTGAAAGGTGCCCCAAAATCTCACCCTGCTCTAATTGAAGTTAAATGCCTGCACATCAAGTTTATTTGGCTAGTACTACCATAAAGGCCTAAAGCAGGGCCTGAACCAGACATCTGTTCCGCGGCTGAACCCCAGAGTTTGCTCCAAACATCTGCTGGGCAGCCAGGCCAATATGCACAAAGGTATTCAGCAACTACCCTGAGTTAGCTGCAAATCCACCGATGAGAGTGAAAGCTGGACCATCAACTCTAGTCTGGATAATCCCTGAAAATTTCACAAGCCATTCTGGCCAAGAGGGAAAGGTATTTATCGAGATCTTATTTCTATTGTGATGGACAGCAACTTGGGCTTTTCGCTTAAGCTCAGGTGAATCTATATTTCATGAGAAACAGACTTTTTTTGCATAGTTATACACAACCAATGTAGATCAGTCAATTCTGCTCCAGTTGCTTTAAAAGGAGGCTGTGAAATGACACAAAATACAACAGTATTTTTAGCAGCTTCAGCCTTAAACTGTTGACAGAGTGCAGACAGCCTCTTCGACATCAAGCAGCTCACTGGTGGATTTCTTCCTGATGTGTATTTTGGTGTTTACCTCGTGGCTGAAAGCATCTATCACACACAATAATCCAGGCTGAACTCGGGTTTCAGGGAGTATCCTACCATGCAGCTCAAATGTGGCTAAGTATGTCTCAAGAGACTTAGAATATTACTTTGACTTTAAAATTTAAACCTCTTTGGACTTCCTCTAGTACATAAACATTTTCAGATATATACTCCCTTCACATTAATACACTAATTCTTATTTCTATCCTATGTTTTCTCAGAAGACACAAGAATTAGATATACATATTTAAATACATACACATACTGATAAAACCTCCTCTTTCTTCGGGATGCTTCATATCAAAGGAAGGGCATCCTAGTGCAACACTTCAGATCTGTCAGCAACTCTGCCTTTCAGGATCTGACTGCACTTTTGATTCTATTTTTCACTACCTCCTCTGACTGTGCTTCTCAGAAGAACTCAGCTGACCTGTCAAGTCACAAGGAATGTTTTTGTTGACAGACAGTAAATCATCAACAACCTTCTTGGGTGCATGGTCTGAATTTAAAAAGCATCAAAACCCTCAAAACTGAACAAGAAGCAAGGTAGCAACAAAACCTTTGGAACTTCAGGCAAAAGCAACGCATTTAGGCATAAATCAGAGCTGAGCTGCTGGCAGAAATCAGCAGCTCTCACCCCTGGTTGCTGAGGTTAATTTTAATTCTTTCCTCCTACCTTATAAAAAATGGAAAGGCTTTTTATAGCGATTGCATAGCTGTGTTTAAAACTGTTCAATTAACCGCACAGATGAGCAGGAGTGTGTCTGCTTGATCTGCTCCCACAGGGCTTCTCTCTTTTGTTAGAACTTCTGATGCCATGACAAGTGCTTTCACTGCTCTCTCATGAGTCTTTCCATTTCCATTCCCTCTGCTGACCACTTTGCAGCAAGGTATCAGCTTGTAATGCCTTATTTACACTCATGATGTCTCCTAGAGAATTTACATCTGCAATAATGCTGGTTTTGTCACTGTTTTTGAGAGGGAAACAAACAGAATAACATTTAAGTTTTGTCTTCAGGTCATCCAAAAGATGTGGCTCTCGGTGCCTCTCAGGAGGTACTGGGATCTTCCTCTCTGGTCATAGGCATTACATATTTTTTTTCCTTTTTTTTGCCTATACTTAAAGGAAAGAAGAAAAGGAACACAGCTCTTTAAGATTTGCAGGGAGTTATCTCAAGAAATGTGAAAAACTATTATCTTTTTTGTTATAGGGAGATCCAGAGGTCACTGCAGGAGCCACTGTGTGTACAGGAAGAGATTGTCTCAGCCTGAAGAATATCTATCTCAAAGCGAAGTGGAGAAAATCCTGCTATTTCCATTTCAAAGAAGAGACAATAAGGGCTATCTGAAATCACACTTTTGTGCAACTGTCAAGGCTTGAGCAGAACACTGAGTTCCAAGTCCACTGCAAACAAATCCAAACCTCAGGAGCATTAGAAAAAAAATCAAATTATAAACCTGCTTTTTTGTCACTTTGCCAACCATCTCCCAGTATTGTGTGAAGCACTTGGTGCTTTGTTTGTCCTTGTTTTGGGGAATTTAGTTAACTGTGTTAACTAAAAGCCTTAACTCCTTTTAAAGATGTAGGCCATGGCTTAACATAGCTTCTAGGTATTGAACTTCTTCTCCTGCACTAACACATTTCCTTTTTCCTCAGTCTAAGCAGGCACCTGTACTCTGGGAATGATACATCTGTGGAACTAATCACAAGGACTGTGTCCCTTTGATGTCATTCAATGATCAAGCTTTGGTATCTTTAATCTTTTTATTCAGTCAATTCACCACTGCTAACAGCAACTGAATAACTAAATAATACCAGTGCTAGGCAATACCAGTGCTCAGAAACTTTGGTGACCTAGAAGAGGTTGTTTGACTCATGGGGATCGTTACCTTTACAGCCCAGATGGATTGATCCAAAGGATGGAAGAGTTTAAAGCAGAAGCCATCCTTTTTGGAGGGCCTCTCGATCAGCTCACAAGAATGGAGCAGGATTGTCCCAACCCACTGTCCGATCTTTGGCGTCTTATAAATAAGCAGCACTCCTGGTTTCAGGACACACCACAGTTTGGTCCAGCTCTTCAGAGTCCCACGAATCTGGAGGAAAGGGGGAGAGAACAAAAAGTTGCTTCTGTGTTGCTCCTTAGAAGAAACCCAGCATTTATTCAGTATTTATACAGTATTTCAGTATGTTTATTCCAAGGCTGCACCATGGTACATTTCCTAAGGAAAATACATGGTGTTCTCTGAACAGCCCTAGGGATCTCACAGCAAAATCCCAGAACTTGTAAATCTGGTTATCAGAATCTAGTCTTTATATTTTTATTACTGGCTTAGTGTTCTTCCTATTTTTATTACTAGCTCAGTGTTAGCAGCTTGATTAATTTTTTAGGCAATCATCACTGCTGGCCCATGTGAGAGTGATCTGTTAATAATCACAGAGGACATGCCAATTAGAACATTGCATATAAAAATGTTATAGCTAGTCTAACTCGACTTATAAGTCATTTTAATAGTGTTCTGCAGAACACTGCTATTAACGGGTTTTGTCAAATTCCCCATTTTTAAAAGTACTGTCTCCAGCTGGTTAACTTCTCTGTCAAGCTCAATGCAGCTCTCTCTTGTATAGCAGCCATTAAATCTGATAAGAGTATATTAAAGATAACAGCTTTAAGAATGGAGAAGTTTCTCAGTAAGGTTAGATTTTGCCTAAGGTCTTCCTGCCTTCAGTGTACACAGGCCAAAACTCAAGTCTTTTCCATGCTCTCTTTCTGTGGCCCAGCATTATTTGCAGCTCATCAGTAATTTCCGGTCACAGCAAACACGCTACAGGTTGGTTTGTTTTTTTTTTAAAATTACAGTATTTATTTTTCATTAACAGTAAACACTACAGGAAGACTCTGCTGCCAATCTAACTTCTCAAATAAACCATAAGCATGTCACTTTTCTGGCATCTAATAATAATTGCAGAACAATGCATTTTTTTCCCTAGTCAAATGTGATTGCATTGTTTCATGAGACCCTTAAGTTACTTTGTTTTTCTTACGAGCTATGTGTTCAGCAATGTTTGAAAATTAAGTTTTACCAATATAAAAGGTTCAACCAATTCACTACTATTTGAGAAGATTAAATGGCCCCAAAGGAGGAGAAAAACAGTGCTCATCTCTCAATGTCAATATGGATTTAGTTCACCACACAGAAGTTTCAGGACTTCAATGAGAAGCTGTCACTACCTGAGTCTGTGCACAAGGAGAAATTGCAGTTGTCATCAGGTACAATATGTTTCATTCTGTGCTGTGACAACAGAAAATCCAATTGTCAATAGAACAAGCTGTATCTGCCCATTTTCAGGCTGTTACTCAGTCTATTCCCTCTTCAGTACAAAACCACATTTATGGGAAGAGGCCAACAGAGCCTTTCAGAGAGGAACAAAGAGAGAAACATCATCACTTCCCTTTGTATTATGCACTTTTTGAGTCCTTGTTGCTGATTAAGGACAGGGAATAGACCAATTGAGTTAAGTTAAGGTGGAAAGTAAATACTCCCCACAGTTCCACTTTTATAGCAGTTATTTAAATAAAGCTTTACAGTAACTTCAACTCAAAATTATTCCATCTTCCTTCACGTAAAAAAGTGCTAGTGCATAAGTCTCAGACACATCAACCACTTCTCACTTATTTTTTCCCACAGCCTCAGAAGAAATGGTCTGTATCAAATACCTTCAGCCAGTCTGCTGTGATCACCACACTGGGATCCTTCAGCGCACTGAAGAGTTGTTTGGTAGCTCTTTTCTTCTCCTGTCTGTAATTTTTTTTTTGTACCTGGTTGAGAACAGAGAAAATACAGTAGCTGTAATCATGGCCTCCTTTGGGGAGGAAAGAACATAATGCATTAAGGACAGTTATGTATAGCACTGCAAGAACTTCACCCAGCTCAAGTTCCCCAGAAACAAGCAAAAGGAAGAGTAAAAACATAACGCGAGAACAGGCATTTTCTTTGCTCCTGAAGTTTCACTAAATATAACCAAATTTGTCTTTTCTTTGGGGAGAATGGAAAGAGGCTGGATACCCAGTCCTCCTCACCCCTCAAATTCAAGAGCCTAAATCTAATTTCATTCATTTATACTTTTGGTTGGGTAGACAAGCAAGTGTTCAAGCTACAATTTGCTCAGATTGCCTAGGCAAGTCTGTCCTAACAGAGCAGTGAAGGATTACAATCCTCTTGTGGTGCCTAATGGCTCTGGAACATACAAACACAGTGAAATAATTATACTGATCTGTTCTGCTTGCAGTATATAATCTAATCCTCTATATAAAGCCTGTAAACGTCCTTGGCCTATAATGACTCCTAGAAGATTCAGAGGCTTCTCTGGGTCTTGGGAAATGACTCTGACTTGTTCCCAGTGGTTTGTTTGGAAGGTGCCATTTGTTTTTTAAAAGAAAGTCAGCTGATGCTGACCTGGCTGCTTTGCACATACCTTCAGTGTTTCCTTCTTCATGAATTTGGCTGTGGGTGACACACACTCTTTGTCAGACCCATTGCAAAGCTTATATTCAATCTAAGAAAAAGAGGGAGGGAAGAAAATAGGAATGTGTTAACATGAAGATGTTCAAGTTAGGCTCTGATAAAGTGTTGTTTATAATTTTCAGGAACCTATGAAAGAGCTGATTGCAGACTTCAGCAGCGGAACTCTAAGCAGGTGCCCAAAATGTGTATCTACAGTGCAGTCCGAACTTCCTTTTTATACCCACGGTTGGTTGGAAAATTCCCCACCACATTTTCGTTGTATTTCTCCCATGCAGACATTAATCTTGGTTAAAAAATAAACATAAAAACCGACACAACGATAAAACAAAACAGAAAGATAAAAGCTTATTTCTAATTTTGAAAACTGCCCAACTCTGTTCAGATCTGAAAGCATTCCCATTACTAGAATAAAACTTCTGGTGAATTTGTTACAGATTTTTCAGAACTAGACTTGATACTGGCAATGACTGTTGCACTGACTGAAATGTCCAAAAACACGAGTGGGCAAGAAATGACCTAATCATGTTACAGATAATACAGGAAATCACCTTCATCTTGGCCTTGCAAAGTGAAGCACGAAATATACAGTCACTTCAAATCATGTTTGATAGTGTCAGTGCTGTTTAAATTCACTTTCAGAAGCTACAGACTGATCTCATGACTCTGCTGATAGGCTGCAAAAATGCTTTACTTTCATTAGGCATAATCACAGTATTACTGTTACCAAAATAAAGGATGTTTAGAAAGTACAGCTCTCCAGAGCCCAGTCCACAACCAGAACCCCTAAGTGTTCTGTCAGCAAATTGTACAAAACCCGGGCAGGGTTAGTGGTGAAAGAATTATGGTACAGTCTGGACTCTGCTGCTTTCTGTGTGACCTTGGGGAAGTTACTTCCTTTCTCTGTACCTCTCTTCCTTCCAACCTTTCATGTGTCTGATGCATTCAGACTGTGATCTTTTGGGGTCAGGCACTGTCTCTCTCACTCATATATGACAGTTTTATAAAGAAAGCTCAGCCCTCGGCCACCTTGATTTAATGAGTGTGACACAAAAATGAGCTGTACTAAGGAAAAAAACGTATCAAATATATTCCCCATGTATAAATTCACTGCTATGATGTGAAACAAACCCACTGAGCTTTCAGACTTTCTCTCCTTTATGTCACAAATTGATGTTATAATTTTACAGCACCTTCAGTTTAGAGAGACCCACTTCCTTTCTCCCTGCCAGTGACATAGAAACCTCTCGGGCTACTACAGCCGTGAACTACGCTGAACGTTAGTGTGAGCAGGAAAATGTTCAGTGACAGCCAGATCAGTCCTTTTCACAGGACTCAAAGAAAAACACAGAAATGCATGACCAGATCACAGCAAACAGGCCATCAACTACACCTTGGAGACTGGGGCAGGAGCAGAAACGGGAGATAAGGGTGCCTGCTCAACTGAGCAAAACTCCTTGTAGATGATGCAGGATTAGAAATCAGGGGCAGAATTTGCAATTTGCAACAGAGTTACTGTCACTGTAGAAGCTATTACTTGTGCCCAAATACCCTTATAGGACTCTTTCACTAAAAGCAAAACTACACTTGATACTTTAAAAATAGAGAAATGAAAACTCTGTGATGACACACAAGGGCCAGTGAGGTCCCTGATCTGGCTGTTTAGCTTACAAGTCAACTTGGAGCCACTCAAAGAAAAGGCCAGCTCCTGGACTCTTGAAAACTATTCAGTGTTTGCCTTTTTTCAGTAAGCCTGCCTCCTCTGCCTGCAATGCAGTCTCTGATTCATATTTCGTGCCTTGGACTTCACTGTAAAAACAGAAGGTTTATGGTGGGGACCACTCCACAGATGTGACGTCTGAGCAGAGAGTTGAGCCCACAGGGCCTTTGTCACATTTCAGAGGGCAGTAGTAGACATTTGGGAGATATGCTATAAGCCTTCTTTTATGAAGAAACATTTCCGAGTGCCTAAATATCTCTGAGCAAGAATCCTTCAGAATTATTAGGAGATTATGCTTTCATGATGTGAGACGTGTGTCCTCTGAAATTGGTCAGAAGGATTCTCCCCCTTTCTGCCAATTAGCAGGAAGAATGTCCTGTCCTTGAGACAGAACTATGAGCCAATTGTTTATCAGTAATTTCACTCCCTCTGGCCTGAGAGATCAGACAGAGAGAGAAACACTGTGTACTATTCTTCATTAGCCAGTGTGAGAGGCAGAAAAAGCACAGATGTTCCCAAGATTCTAGGAAATACTGCTCAGGTGCCTGCAAAGCACCAGAATACAAGGAATGCTTTTTGCTCAACTAATTAAAACAAGCTACAGCTGCTTGTTATCTAGACAATTACACCTTAGTGCTTACACAAAGAATGAAATTTTGGCCCCTAAGCTCACTTGGTTTGGGGAGGTTTGCTTGCAGCTGAATTCAGAAAGGCTTCCAATAACCACAGCAAACCTGAGCCTAGATCTGCTGCTCGTGGGGAACCAACACTGACACACAGGCACTTCCACTGCTCCACCAGCCCCACCTGCCTCCTCCTTGGAGTCTCTCTGGGTCATGCTAAAAATAGAGTTAAACAAGCACAAGACTTCAGACCTGGGATGTTCACACAGACACACATTCTGACTCTTTGGGAGAGCTGACTCCATGACCAAGGACACCGGTGCCCAATTCCAAGTGACACTGCTGTGCATGCCATAAAACCACAGCACACAACAGCTGATGAAGGGACAATCTCCCCTTACACCACCACAGACTTTAGGGGCTCAATAAATACAGTGGAACTATCAGAAACCATTTCAAACTGGTCCTTCACTTAGTTAAAGCAGCTAGATGAACAGCTTTGGAGGATGCTGGAGTGGCTCCTGAACCACTGTGCTGCTTCCTTCAGGCTCTCCCTCCCCTAAGTTTGGGCTATACCTGCTCATGCTGAATCTGTGAACCTGTAAGGGGAAACACAGCCACAGGGATGGTGGTCACCAAGACAGGCTTGAGAGTAGATGAGAAAGAAGCAGTAGCATGGGTACTCGCTGCCTGTGTAAGGATTTCTAGGCATGGGAAAATAAGTTTCTGTGCATCTATGTCCCAAAAAACTGTGATGTACCTACCAGCTGTGTGACCAATACCACAGGTCCCAGAGATGGCTGCAAAATGCTTTATGAAGAGAGAGAAAATGCTACTGTAACTAGGTTTTAACTAAGAGCCACAGACAAGCTTTCAGGTGTGCTGGACCTGGGACTTTTGACAGTTCCCCAGCTGGTTTTTAAGGAGGCAGACCGATTGCTTCTCCCTCCCGACTTTGCCTCTTGTTATGCATATGAGGATGCACCACCACTGATCCTAAACAGGAGTTTGCTGACAAGGAAACTGGTGATCTCCAGGTCTACAGAGTGAAAAGCATTGTATTTCTGGGTTTAAAGTTCCTGCTTTATCTCAGGACTGGTGGGATCTAAGTCCCCAGGACAGCATACCATAGGCCCCCATGCTGCTGACACGTTTAACCTGCTAAGTGACTTGAAGTAATATGATTTAATATTTTTACATTAATCTGTCTTAATGGTTTTCATTGTACCTTGTGGAATACATGGAATTCAGTAAGTTTGGGCCCTCAGCTCTAAAGATTCCCAAGTCACAGCAGGGTCTCACATTGCTAAGACACATCAAGAACATTTAGTGATGTCTTTCTACTGCCCTGCCTTTCTCAGCCTGGCAGAAAACTAAGAGAAGCAATTTGTCATCACAGCAAGTCTTCCAAGGACGCTGGGATAATGCTTGTGCAGGATATCAGAACCTGGCCCCCGCTCTCTGCAGCAACATGTGAACAATATTGGCCACAGATGAGACTTTGTACAATGGGAGAGTAAGGAATTCGTGTCCTTTCTGAAGAAAAAAAAAGCCCACTGGAGTATTCTAATAAGAAAGCAGCAAGTATGCTTTCCATATAGTGGTTCCCATAAGGAGGGAAGTGCGTTAATCTGCCAGAAACTTTCACCAGAGCATGCTGCAGCACTTGCAGGGAGAAGAAACTGTTGTCTCTTTTCAGTTCTCTAATCAAACCTGTCCTTTTCAGGACTGAGTGATGACCTCACCACTGACAACGGGCTGTACTGTACTCAAAAACATACTTGTTACCCCAGTTAAGTTTCTGTTCCCTTTCATCTCAGCCATGGAGCTCTGGAGATTCACTGCTGATTGCCAGCAGTCATCACAATACCCTCACACTTCCGCCAGGCTTTGTAAGAGAGCATGCAGAGTCCTCACAATAGTGCTATTCTGATCCAGTGTCTTTTTGGTGACTTCATTTCCAAGAGGAACCAAACCATTTCACAGAAAAACAGCCTGAGATCAACTCCAGTGTGAGGGGTGCCAGCCCATCAGCATGCCAGCCGTGCCCAGGACAACAGCTAGAGAAATACCTTGTTACTTAGCACAGGCAATCCTTGCTGCACAACAGCCAGAATTATTCCAAACCAGAAACATTTGAAAAAAGACATTCTCAAGCTGTGCTCTGCATGGCAACAGCAGTGACAGCTTACAAGCTGCCCTTTCGTCTTCCTTGCATCCAAGCAAGAGAAAGACAAGATCGGACGGGAATTTGAAGGCAGAAGAAAAGGAGCTGGGGTCATAAGTTATGCTTCACAAAAGCAGTGGGAGACACGTCCTGGGTCAAATGTAACTTCTCCAGTACCTTTTCCACATGTAATCGCTACAAATCTCGATCACACAGAAATAAAATAAATGAAACAAAAGTTGTTTTAGTATAAAAATTACGGAAAAGCAGGGTTTGACACTACGTCTGAGAAACTCCTTGTGAATATTCACAGGCATCTCAACCAAATGTAAGCAACTTTGGTTTCATTTTATTATCAGCAGTTCTTCTAAAAAATCTTTTACTTTTGTTGTGAAGTAACAGCTTATCCAAAGCACAGTAGAGTCAATGAAACAATTCTTACTGGCAAACAAGCTTTGCAGTAGGAAAGATTACTCTTCAACTGATAATGCTGCTTTTCAGCATGCTGAATAATCTTCATCTAAGACTTCGCAGTTGGGAAAATAACAACATAAAGATACCTCTCATTTCAACAATGTTACAAAGATACAGCAACTGTGTTTACAACTCTGAAAAAGCACAATGATTAGCACAAACTGAAAAGCCTGTACAAATAAACAGTTGATATGACAGTAGCATCTGCAGAAAATAATTGGTGAAATTCAGCCATCCAAGCAACTTCAAATATCAACTTATAATACCAAGTTTAGTAGAATCCTTGGCTCTATTGCATCAAATTATGGTAAATAAAGAAAAAGTCACAGACCTCACAGGATTTCTATTCGATCATTAAGTGTGCCTTGCATGGGAAGTTCCTTCTGCAGGGTCAGAATATTTAAAGAATATTTGAGGCGAGATGGGAAGTTGGACACTGAGAAAGATGCTGTTTCACGTGACTATGACAGATTCAGTGCCAGGAGAAAGCTGAAGCACAGTTTTTATTTCCCCTCCAGCTAAAGGCACAGCTTTTGTCCCTAGGCTAAGCTTAAACAAACAAAGAAAGTGAGCAATGAAAAACAATTGGACCTGGAGTTCAATACATTTTGCTAAATTGTTTAATAAATAATTTCAATTTTATCACCTCCATTTGCCTTCACCTTCCTCGTCAGAAACACTAGGCTAAGGAATTATGATTACCAGCGACCCAACGTGACATGACAGGACTGCTGTGGCTTACCCAAAGCTATCAACTTTGAGTTACTCCTGTCTGCGTTCAACTCTGTGAGGCACCTGCGTGTTTCAGGGCTTGTATGTACTTACACAAGTTAGGGATGCTCCAGGTTTTCTACTTCACAGTGCAAAATCCCACCCCTCTTCAACATGATTTTCCCAGGACACCCCGGGCTACATCTCTGCTCAGTTGAAATCAGCTGCAGAGGCCACTGTGGACAACTGTGACTACCCTAAAGGGCTTCACGTGGAATTGAGGAAGCAAAGTGTACTGAGCCAGCGCACAGGAACTGAGTGTAAGTCTTCACAGAGACAACCGGCTCCGAAATAACTCCATTCACAACATGGAGAGCATGAGGTATGGTAAAGAAAAGACAACAAGGGTCCAGTTGAGCATAGCACCACCTAGAAGGGCCAGAATCTCCCATTAAGCCGTGCTTAACACACACAGGGGATGTTTCACTCCTGAGTCTCTCCAAGGTGATTCCTGCAATAGCTGCGTCTGTCTGCCAAACAACTCCTTGGTTTGCTGGCTAAGGCAGAACAGAGTAAAAGGTACCCTTGTAAATTGCCACATTTGGGAACTGTGGGAATTAACAGCGGATCAGCAAGCCTGTCAGAGTCTGAGTCTGACATTGGTCTCAGCACAGTCCATTTCTACCTGTGAGAAACTTAGTTAAGAAAAGCAAGAAATTCAAAACAATAGAAGGAGAAAACAGCAACACAGCTGCAGCTGGTGTTTTCTCAGATCCTTAAAATACCTATGTTGTAGATAACTAATAATAGTATAGTGTAGTTAAAACAGCCAATGAATCTATTGTAGTCGTTAAGCAACCAAGATATGAGTAACATGAATGATAAACATACAAAAGTGTATATATATGACACTAGCTTTTTAGAACAAAGAGTTTTTGCCAGCACTCGATGCTAAAACTTGTGTGTGTTGTGTCTGCCTCGACTGCAACAGTGAACAATCATCTATGTTAGTCCCAAGTGTAACCATGAGTGGAATTACCTCAGAGGTCAGGAGCATGATTCATAGATCTAGCAGGGAGAGCTTGAGACAGTATGGGAACTGTAGCTTAGATCTCAAGTGATCAGCATGTGCTGTTTCAAACCACTGTGCAGCTAAAATAAATTTCTAGCAGTCAGTTAATTCATATTTCAGATTACAAATCACACAATAAAGGCCTGAACAATACAGGCATGTGGAAAAACTCATTCACAATGCTTTGCCTTCCAATACATCACGTAATTGCATGCAACAGCCACACCCCTACAATTTCAGAGACTTCATTGCAGCATTAGCAAGGGACTGGAACCAGTGAAGTACCACTGAGCTCCAGCTTCAGGATGTTTCTGACAATCCATTAAAATACACCTCAATTCTTTGTGGCCCTGCATGCATATCAAGAGACTCCAGCCAGAAGAATTAATAGGTAAGCACAGGAAAGGAAGAAAGAGAATATGCAGCACTACATACTCCAATAAAAGGTGCCTTGCAGGACTCTAACAGCATCAAATGAGGCCCAAAACAAAAGAAAGGCACCTCCTGTCACGCACTATCAGGCGTGTGCTAACTGTACTACCTGGCTGCAGAGACAAGCTTGAGGCTTAGAGACAGTTTGGTGATGCTTTCACACCCAACTACGAGCCCTCATCCCAGAAAACAAGGCTAAAGGGCTCTAAAACAGAGAGAAACTAATACGAGAAACAATCTGAAATAAGAAAGGTAATATTTTTTTTCCTTTGAAAAAAGAGATGAAAGAGACTCCACTTAAAAAATGAAATAGGAGAAAACGTGCTGCAGGAAAACTACCAACATAATACGCAGCTGAACTGTGCCTTAAATATGTTCCAATAAAATGTGGGTCAAGAAGCCACAGCTGAAATTACAAATATATATATATATATAGTGCTAAGAACCACACAAACACATTAAAAGCAAATGTTCCAGCATCAAATATTTGACTGTCTGTACAGATAGGACAACTGGGATGTGTTCACACTTCAGAGAGAGGAGCCCACCCATGATCACAGGGCAGTGTGGTTGCACTTAAAATTCGTCTTCACAGCTCAAAAGTTCACAGACATTTATAGGGTTTTTATGCCACATTCTCTCTGCTAACCTGGGAAACCTGCAGCCTGCTCCATCCTGCAGTGTGGATATGGCCTGGGTGAACAAAATGCAGAACTGTTTCCACCTCACTGATGAAGACATGAAACAGAAACACAGTAAATCTGCCTGGGCAATGCAGGGAATCCAAGGCAGAGTTGGGAATTTGAGGTTCCCCAAGCCCCAGCCCAGGGATCGAATCACCTGTCTGGCTTTCATTTCCTTCTCATTGCTGAGTGAAAGTAGTTAATGTGCTCTGGTACCTCAAAACAGGGCTGCTGAAAGAATACTGATTTCCAACAAGGTTTTTCATATCCACTGCACCAAAAGAAGGGCAAATATCCACGGCATAGATCTGTAACCTACAACATTTACTTCTTCATCCATTAATTAAACCAGCACACCCTACAGTCCAGTTTCTAGGAATTATTCCCCCCCTGCTATCAGGTATCTAAATATGACCCAATTAGCATACACTTTCCCCTTTGGTTCAAGTAGGTGGAATCACTATTTATTTTTAAACTGAAATAGTGTGACAGATCCTTACTTAGAGTTCTGGAAAGCTGACAGTAAGGCTTTATTTTACAGCATTAGAGCTGAGTGGATGTGAAAAATTACATATTAAACAAACTGACCACCAGTTTGCCTGGATTTTTAAGGTACAAGGCGTTTCACAATAAAGACTCCCACTGCAAAGCATGACAGAAGGCAAGTTACAAGGCTGGAGGAGAGCAAGGTACTGCTCAATACAGCAAGGTGAAGCAGAGTGAAGTGGGAATGACAGGTCTTACAGCACAGGTCCAGTGAGGTGGAAAGTCTCAGAATCAAACATCATGTGTCTAAGAAGAATATTCAGGCAGGAAAGAAACACCCAGCTCTGGCCCATCCAGCAGCCAAAGCAATTGCCTGCAACACTGCAAACGAGTAGGCAAGTTAAGGTTTGGGGTTTTGGTTTCCTCATATCTCTTTTTAGTCCATTGGTGTTTCAAAGCAATTTTGACTACTGTAAAACCAAAGGCTTGGGTTAGTGAAAGCAATGCTCATGTCCATGTTCAGAGCCCCCTTTTCTTTTGATTCACAGATTGGATATAGTTGTTTTGTGCTGTGCGTTTCCTCTTAACTCTTCTTGACAATTGCTCCTGGCACTGTCTAGAAGAGACCCACCAATGTCTCCCAGGTACACACAAAGCATGGCAGAAACCGAGGTGGGCACCCAAATCTTCCATGGGTGCTTCTCCTTTCAAAAACACACCTATAGGAGACGGAACAGCAAGGAAGGCCCAGAGCCTGGGAAAACACAGCTGAGCCATGCTCTCACCCAGAAACCTCTCATAAATGCATTCCTATTTCTGCATTCATCCTGCATCTCAGAAATCAAACTCCCTTTTGGGCAGCATTTCAGCACTCTGAGCTGTCCTGCCTAGATGAAGTCCTTCTTCTTTGCATTCCTAAGTCATTGGAAATTCAACACCACTCCACGTAAGGCGTGCAAAATATCTAGCTTTAAAACACAGCCCTGGATGCAGTTACCTGGTCCTTGGGCTTCTCCACTGCCAGGATAAGTGGGAGGCTGATTTTCCTTGAGGAACCTGCCTGAAAAAGCAAAACCAAGATCGGTTTGCAGTTTGCCGGGTTCCAGCAATAGCACAGGACATGTACACAAGTCCTTGTTGCATACTCCCAAAGCTCCTCTCATCACCATCTCCCTGCACTGACCTCTGCCAGGGCATCCCAGCAGAACAACCTGCAAGCTCCAGGCAAGCACAGGGAAATGTACTTGAAGATGCAGAGATTATTTTTATATCTCACAAGAAATCACTTGTCTGCAGCTGTTTCTTTCGTGCTATATTTTCATTTCAGTTGGTGCCACTTCCATTTTATAGCTTCATAGTTTAAAATAAATTTACTGAAAAATTTATTAACTGCTCTCGCTTCTATTCCTAGTTACCCTCCAGAACATGTTAGGGAGCTGCAGCCAAAAAAGCTGTACATGAATCTCAAAGCCAGATCTCATTTACAAGGTTGATTCCATCTCTACAGGAAATCAAACCCTGACACTCTGTAACTCTTGATCTAGAGGCTGGTTTCGAGCAGTGAGATCCAAAGGCTTTAGATCCAGTTTTACCTTCCCCTAACAGGCTGGATGGAAAAATTGCATTCAGGAAATGTTGATTAGTTTGTCTTCCTCTCCTGTTACACCAATTCCCAGAGTTCCTTCCCAGGCTCTCAACTCACTGTTTCAGATGCTGCGCACTACACTAAATATTACAGTTTTCTTTTGCAAAACAATTAAGATTTATGATTGCCTTGCTGATCAGGAACAGCAGGAGACACCTTTGCTGACAAAGTCAACCTTTCAACCTTAATTATTCATATCTAATTACACTGCCAAATGAGGCCCAAATAAACCAGGTTCTTCTGTGGTAGGTGAAATCAAGCCAGAGGAAAGTGTAGGCTTCCTTGTCATCCCAACCATGCAAAACCACTCATTTTCTTTCCCTCAAAATATGCACACACAGTTCCAGCAGAAACAGAGGGAGAGGTTTTCTCAATGACTTTAAAGAATAAGGGTAAGAATGATTAATAACATCCTGAGAAAAATGAAAGAAAGACTGGGAGTGGATCCCTATCCCCAAGTACCTTGCTAATGGAGTTTGGAGTCTGCGGCGTCTCATCCTTCAGTGCCAATGGGCTGTTTCCTTCCACGTCTTTTCCTGCAACAAAAAAAATGTGATTCAAAACCAGAGAAATTCTGTGCAAAACCATGGCTCATCATGGCCTCAGAAGGGCTACTGCTAACAGCACACAAGAGAAGTTATCATGAGCAAGAGCAAGCACACCGTGATCCCAGAGAGAGATTGTGTAGAATTTGAAACAGCCTCGATCCTCATGCTTGGGTAACAAGACCGCTCAAAAGTAAGGTCTCAAAACACCATGGATAACCAGCATGTTGGTTGCAAAGTCCAGCATTTGAAAGCTGGAAAAAAACAGAAATAAGGCTGCTTGTGCACCCTTAATCAGCTCCCTTCTGTGTCTGCATTATGATGCAGTCTTTAATTACATTACCACAGTCTGTTCTTTCCTTACATACCCCATGCCTCGTTCAGTGCAAATAATAAATGCAATTCAGTTAATAAGCAGCTATTCAATCCTCCTTGGTCAGTATCTGGCAACTATACACAGATGCACTTGATAGCATGCTTTGCTGGACAGATAATAACCATGATCACAAAATGTTACAGAAGACAGAACAGTTATCTAGGCATAAGTAGTAAAACAAAATAAAAAACCCCAACACACTCACAGAAAATCAATGTCTTCTGACCAAGTTATTCGATAAAATAAGAAATATTTTAAATTTACGAGCAGTAAATGAGTACCATGACATTTTCCAACCGCTGTAGAAGTACTTCCTCACTACTCAAATATCTTAAACTTGCATATAATATATACTGGCATGAGTGTGTGTAGTCCTAGTCCAAGCAATAACATATAATGATAAATACTGTTCTTCTGGCCAAATGTAATCATGCTCTCACAGTAAAAGAGAGCACAGAGGTTCTATTAAAAAAAAAAAGCCAAAAAATGGCATCTGATGAGACTAGATTTTCAGTGCCAAGACAGTCATTGTTAACCAATTACAATGTCATTTTCTTCTCAGAATCACTGGCAATCAGAGCTTCAGAATATGGGATGCAGTTAAGAACCACCAAGACAGTGAAACATAATCCATTTGTAGCACACTGCAAACATGGGAACAGTTGAAAATATTTTGTGGGCCTTGGAAACACCACCAAATCCAAAACCAGCAAGGGAAAACCCTGATTCTCCTTTAGTCAGTAGAAGCTGTCATAGATGTGTCAGAACCATAATTTCTCCTGGAATTACAAGAACAGCCATTTCAGAAGCCAGCTCTGTTGGAAAAGTCAGCCACAAGCCCATGCTGCCACAGGAGGCCTGGGAGAAGAGGGACAGCATGTTCACCACTCATGTGGGGAAGTGGAGTGGAGGGGCAGAAAGACCCACACAGACATGCAGGAAGGTGATGCAACAACAAGGGACCCATACCTTAACCTCCTTTCTTAGCTGTCACTCTTCCCCTGGAAACACTGAGCCCTAAATAATGCACTCAGAAACCTAAATAATGCCATCAGGAACTGATGTTTGTGGGCAGGAAAAAATAAAAAGAAAAATCCCCAATGGCCAGAGGTTTGACAGTGCCTTTGTGCCACCATGACAAGTAGGATGGCCATAAGCACTGCTCTGCATGGATTAGAACCTGGATCTCCATACTTTTACTTTCTCTCATGGCATTTTCATCTCCATAACCCCCCTTCTCCCTGAAAGAGGCAGAGGAGGATGGAAAAACTCATAAAGCCATGTAGCTGCTGCACTTGTTTCCCATGAAGAGCTTTTTCTGTGCATGTATGGGAAAGTAACACATGGTCTAAAAGTTCAAGTAAAGTTAACGGGAATCAGCTGCTGCCTGCTCCAAGGGAATGGTGTCTATTAGTATAACAGAATTCACATCCATTCTTTATTACGGCTCATTTCTTAAAGAAAGCTTAACTCCAAGCTTGTAGCCATACAAAAAGCCTGGATATGAGACATTTCTGTCTTCTCTCAGTAATGCAGTTAAAAGGATTTGCACCTCAACAATGTGATTTTTCCCTGCTCCTGAGGTTCTGGACCATTCTGCTCACAGAGCATTATGGGAAAAAAAGGAACATGCAACTGTCCATTCTTACTGTATCACTTACAAGGCTTCATTAGGTATGTTTATGAAACAACATATACTAGTTTTTTACACCAAACTCATTAAATCTACTGGATATTGTGAGGGAAAGGCTGTTTCTCAGAGGAGAGATATCCTTGCTGTCTGTCTCAAGCAGACCTGCTGCAGCCATGAAGAGGGAGAGAGCCAGCCCTTGTTTGGAAAGCAAACTTCACAGGAACTATGTGGAAATTTCACAAAAACCCCCACACACAATTAAATGCACAGAAAGACCAAAAGTGAGAGCCTCACCCAGAGCACAACAGACACAGCCACCCCGAGAAAATAAAGAGGAAACCACAGAAAAACATAAAAGGAGCTAAACATGAACTGGCTACAGAAGCTGAAGCTCTTATCTCCCTGATCAAGAAAACACAATGCCCACAAGAGAAAGAGAGATGAATCTCTCATGATTTGAAGTGCTGACTGCTACCAGGACACACAAAGAAGGGTCCTCCACAAAGCAGCCCAGAAGTTCTGCACCAAATAACAAAAAAGATTCTGGGAAGGGAATCAGTAGTGCTTATGGAAACAGCCTTCATCACCTTGCAAAGAAAATTGTCAACACTCCAGTCTCGTGGCTAGAGAGCAGAATTACTGACACTTTTTATCCATTATTGTCATGCACAGGGAAACTAAATACTTCGTTCCTTTTTAGAACAGTAACCATTCCTTTTCTTTGGTTTTCTGCCTGGCATCAATCCTACAGGTGCATTTGCCTTTCCCCTTTGTAAAAGAATGATACAGAAAGCATGACTGATAAACTACAAGAGGAAGTACAGGCTCTGACGTGTGACAAAACAACTGTGAATAAAACCCGTTTCTGCAGTAAATATCAGTCATGTGACCCAATGTGAACACCTGAAACACAGTTCCATGCATCTTTCACAGGAAAATTCCCATATTCATGAAAGTACATCTTTTAGGACGCAGATAAGCTAATCTAAATTTTTATTCAAAGGCTGTGTGATCTTGCAGCCTAATCAGAAAGAGAGATTCTTTTTGATTCTTTTAAAAAAAGAAAAATTCTTCTAGCTACTCGCCCAATAAATTTCCTATCCTCAGAAATAGAAAATAGAGAAAGGTTCTCTCTCCACATGGCTAAGTGAAAGACAGACATGAACAAGGAACAAGAATTCATGTCTCTCTAATTTGTGTGGTCCCTATAAAAAGAAAATATCTTACTCAATTTTCTCTCAGTTACAAGAATCATTAGCACTTTTGTATGCAAGCAAGAGGCAAGAAGTCCAAAGCGCTATTTCAGATAGTGCCCTCTGCATTTCCCATGTTCCCTTTAAAACAAAATAAATTCTCTTGCTGCACTGAATCTCCATAGCATAGCTCTCCTGAGGTGTAAAGTCTGTCACTCCTTTCTCTCTGAAATATTTACTTGCACATCTTCATTGCTGGAGGGCAAATCTTAGGTGATGGTGCAGTGAGACCTGCAGCTCCAGCCACATCACAACCCACTGAATTTCAGGCAGGAAATCACTGAGCTTTGCTGCCCACTGCACCCACGCAACACAATCAGCCCAGTCCTCGCATAAAGAAAACCTGCTGGGCTCAAGCAGCAAAACACAGACCACTGGAAAAGCCTCAAGAACTGAAAGCTCATGTAAAGCAACAGAACAAAATAGAGAACAGAGAAATATTGGATGCAGACCCTTGGCTTATCTATGGTGATAGCATTGTTCAGAGGAACAGGAGAAGGTAGGGAGAAGCACACAAGGCTCAGAGGAAAACAAGGCAGAAGCAGCAGCAAAGGAGTGAAAGCAGAGCCTGCCATAGGAAATGGCAACTGAACACGAAGAATAACTGGCCCTTCTTGCAGGAAATACGAGGAAAACAAAGAGACAAGGCAGCTCCACGGGGATGGGAAAAGAAATGAAAGGCGTGAAAGAGGAGTAAGGATAGACAAACCCCCAGACTCCCTGCAAGAAATCCCCCGACTGAAGGAGTAAATTCTGTTTGTTTAAAAGGGATATTCTCTCCTTAACAAATCCTTTGGCCTATGCCCTTCCTTTGCAATACTGAGGGCTACAGCCCTCACTGACACCAGTGCTGGAGGTTACCTGGGAGAACTGTGCAGCAGAACAGAAGAGCCAACGTGGCTCAAGGCACTTGTTCTGCTGAGCCCAGCAAAGGCTGCCAGTGGGGATCAAGGAGAAACAAGGTGATGGAGGAAGCTGAGGAAGAGAAAAACTCTTCCATCCACCTCCTCCACACTGAAATCCTCAACTTCCCCTGGTTTCTAAAAGATTACAGCACTGAAAGACCACTGTGAGGGAGTCAGTGACTGTTTTAGCATTGAAAATGCTGGTAAAAACTGAAGACAGAACCGGGTGAACTCCAAGCCATGGCTCTCCATGACCTTAAATCAAGGGGAAGTGAATACAGGCTGGAAAATCAGCCCTTCAGCTCCCAAGGATAGCAGAAGTGAGTTATTTATTTGCCACACATTTGTACAGACTGTACTTATGGGCAGTTAGCTGTTCAAAAATCCCTCCAGGTTTGAAATGTATGAGATTTTAGGTGTCCCATTTTAAATTGTTTTCAGTTTGATTACTGAAAGGTTGTTGAAGCTTCCAGCAGCCTCAGTGACAGCCAGGATTAGTCAGCACTGCTGAAAATAGGCTCCCCACTGCCTTACAGCAGACACTCACAAACATAATACCTGCAAAATCAGGCCCTTGAAACCTTTGCACTTAAAGACAATTAGTTCAGGAAAGCCAGACCTGGTTTTGCACAACATCTGCAAAGCCCATAGAGTCTGTTGGGTGCCACATCTATACGAGCTCTGAAACCTTTTGACAGATGCGGTGTTCTTTCCCCAGATATCAGTGTTTTTGAGACCTCACGAAGGTGCTGTGAGGTTTGACTATTTAGCACGGACATGGCAGTTGCAGATGACAGCTCTACAAACTTGTGACTGCCCCCTGAAGCACTTGTTTACAGACTGGAATGGAAGCATTGTCTGCAGACTGCAATCAAGGAAAGACTTCAATGTTAAATGAGCTCTTTTTCCTTCAAGAAAGTGCTAGGAAATTCAAAGCTTAAAAAAAACTAGAGAAAAAGATGTAAAGAGAATTCTTACAGCCAGTCTGCCATTCATCGCAACCTGTCAAGATTCCTGGTACTTGTAGTGCTTGTAGATACCTACAGAACTTTAACCACAGAAATTTTGCTCTTGTAATACTTATCCTGGGCTCTAAATCTGAACAGGGAAACCTGCCATTAAACATCTGCAAATGGGGACAGTAAATTTTAAGCAAGTCCAACGCTTAGGGTGAAACACATCAAGAGCCTCAAAGTGGATGTGCCTGAAAACATTATAGCAATTTTATAAACGCAAGGCCATGCAGCATTCAAGCAACTGTTTTGCTGAAAAACAAAACCTCAAACCTGTTGAAAAATACAAACCCTCATGCCCTCCGTTCCCACTTAATACCATGGCAATGAAAAACAACAGCATAATGAAAGCAGCTCTGTCTGGGATCCAGTACTGCCTGGGTTGCAGCAGCTTCTCTCACTTTCTATTTCACATTCTTGTTTCTCTTTGTTTCCTGGCAGCATGCTAAAATATCTACTTGCAGTCAAGCACCTGAGGCACGCTACTTTCCGCACTGACACACCAGGAACCAACCTGGGCTGAGCGGGTAGATGTCATTGTCGGCCCCGAAGAACAGATTGCGCGTCAGCTTGCGAGGATCGACCTTCTGAGGGGTGGATGAGGCCGGACAGAGGGAGAACCTGCGACGAAGAAAGTTCTCCTCCTTCATGGCATGAGCTGTGGGGGTTTTCTGAAAAAGAAAGATAGAAATTACAGTTCATTTCAAGACACAGGAAATTGAAATTTTCACACCTAGATGGCTCCGCTGCTTCAAAGCCACCTAATCCTATGCAGCGCGCCAGATGTTTTTATAGAGTACCAGAAGGCTATGCAGGGGGAAAAAACTGGTATTAGTTTGAAGCTACAATTACTGATTTGCTGACTCTCAGTATTTGTAAACTGTAGGGAAGCAAGACGCTGCTCCTCAGTGAATCCAGGCACTATAACATCTTCCTGCCTACAAGGGTCTGTTAGGATAATAGCTACTCACTGGGTCCATTCAGTGCCGAACACTCAGTACGCAGTGCCTGAAACTCTTTTTTGTTTTTTAAAGGCTTTTGAGTCTCATAAATGCAACTCCATTGGTGTCAGCAGAGTTACACCATCTCCACACAAATCAACATTAATCTGAGCTGTGTGGAGGAAGACCAGCTGCACTGGCTGCAGGGAGCAGCAAGAGATCACACCAGTCACTCCCACTATTATTTCCTATTACAGCACATATAAATGATTTTCTTTTCTTTAAAATGGTGTTAAGGTAAGCCTTGCAGTTTGATCAGTAAGATAACCATTGCTGCTCTGGGAGGGTAAAGACCAGCATCTGTGTCCCCAAAAGCCTCCCTGCATCCCTGTACTGGTGGTACTTTGCTCTTTACCAATCTTGGCTAACGCATTAGACCATCCTGGCTGCAATTAAAGGGGTTTTTTATACCCATCCAACAAGCAGTTCTTTCTTACCCTTTTCAAACAGATACTATGACTGAGTCCTTCCCAAGTTACAGGCTTTATTCTCTCCCCATGTGCAGCCACAGGCAGGGCTCTGGATAGCAGTAAGAATTGTTAACCCAGCCTTTGGGTGGCATCCCTCACCACAAGGTCTGCTGCCTTTCTGGGAGACAGTTACTGAGGTAAGGAAAACCCTTAAAGGATCGTACACATTTCCTGAAAAGCATCTCCATGATGATGAGTTTTCCCACCTCTTTTAGGCTACTGGGAAAACAAAGAAAAAAAAGGTTGCCCAGAGTCACAGTGCAGTTTGGGAGGGCAGGACCAACATGCTCCTAAGGTGACCCTTGTGGCACAGGTGGGAAACGGGCTGAAAACAGGCTAGAACACCCTATCCTACCCTTCTTGCTCCCAGGATAACCCCTGTGCTTGCACTGCCAAAATGCCCCAATTCCATGGGGAACCCTCAAGGGCCTTTTGGAGCTCAGCCTCCATGGCCAAGACACCAGATGAGGGGATGCCATGAATGTGTCCCAGTGAGGAACTCCCCTCCTCTGTGTTTTATCTGGGTTCTGTACCTCCACCTGCCCTGCCAATCCCTGTAGATGACAGGCTCAATGTTCCAGGTTTTGCAACTTTAAAAAATTTATTTGCCCAGCAGGCTGCATCAGCTTTATGGCTGCTGTGTAGAGGGCAAGGGAGAATCTGGCCCTTCTTTCCTGCAAGAGAAGGCCTCAGTGCCCAAGAGCTTAATTTGATCTAAACCAGGCTGGACGCCAGCAATGCGCACGGGTTACCAAAACCATTTTGAGCAGCAGGTCTTTCTGAACCCAGCTTACCATGGGATGCACGAGACATCAGATGTGAGGGTCTGTAACATCCAACAACAGGCTACTGGGTAGCAGGTGGGGCAAGCCCAAAAATGAAGCTCCCCCGGGCTACACAGCTGCCATCTGAAGGGGATGTGTGTCCCCTGCGGGCCTGCATCATCCGTGGAGGATGAAACAAGGTCTGTGCAGTGATCTCCGAGAACTCCAACAGCCCTGTGTGTCAGCACGGCCCCACTATGAAGTGGTGTAAGACAGCACACACTCAGCAGCAGAACTTCACTGCAACCCCTTCACACAGCTCTTGGTGAAAGGCTTGCTTTGAGCTGCAGGACACGCACGCTGGATGGGGCCGCCACGTGCCGAGCCTTCGCCTGGCACCTCACGCAGGGCTGTGTTTCAGGCCAGTGACATGTCATGGCAGCCGGGTGAAATGAGGTGGCTGCAGCTTTCCCCTCGCTGCTGTCCTGCCTCCTGTCAATTCAACTGCCCAGAAAACTGCTCTGCAAACATAGCCAGCCTCAAAATGTCCCCAGGTTCCCCCTGTGGCCAACAGCATCTCCGAGGCAGCAGGTAACACAGCTAACTTAGGAACGTAAATAAACCTCTATTTGCTTGGAAACTCTTGATTGCATACAGCTGGGTGGGGAGAAGATGCAAAACTTGAATGCTAACTTTAAAAAAAGAAAGGAGAGAGAGGAGGAAAATACAGCCAGCTACGCGTCTGAAAGCAAAGTATTTAAAAATAATCCAGGTCTAAATAGCTGGGTTTGGAATGCTAACACTGAGCTATTTTTTGTCCTTGTTCCCAGAAAGGCAGTCTCAACTCTCTACCTCTAGAACTGCTCGTAAGTGGCTCGCAACAAAAGCAGATGAGCGGGACATTTTCCCCAAAAAGCAGTGACCTGGTGAGGCTGTGCCAGTTGTGCAAGAAGGCATTCAGAAATCCCAGGCCCACCCAGAGGAAGCAGGCTGGAGAACAGGTTAGAAACATAAAACATCCATCCATCAGCTCTTAAGCTCTGACAGGGCAACAGAAAGGCTGTGTCCATCATCATTTTGTCTCAGCAATACCATGAGCTGTGTCAGTGGAGAACTGCCAGCCAGCTCACACTGATGTCAGCAGCAAAACCCCAAAACACAATTTAACTGTTGCTACATTTACTGTGCAGAGTGACCGATACTCTAATGTTTTGCTCACTTATTATTTCACACTATTTAACCACAGAATAATTGTCAGAATTACTGTGCTGATGCTCTCTCATTCCCACAGTTATTTAAGCTACCAGCTTGATGACAGAAAAAAAATCTGGATGCCTTGTTCAACTGGGAACAGCCAGTAACAAAGGAAATAGACTTTTCTCAGGTCTGGCTCTTCTCTTATATATCTTCATACAAGCTTGTGGCAGCAGCTCATCTCTTTTTGACCACGCAGATCAATTTGTGTAAGTTCCTCTCAACTGGTGCTTTTTGGCAGAAGACACCCAGTGACTGAAGCTCCCTGAGAAGCAGCAGCAGAGATGTGTCTGTCAGTCACACACACACACACACAACCATACAACACACCATGCCACCAGTATTCTGGCTTGTTTTTCAAAGATATCTACAAAAGATACATTTGACCTTCATCCAGACAGGCTCTCATGCAGCACAAAACCAGACATTTTTCTTTTGTATTTTGGGTTTTCTTAATATATCAGACACCTTTTCCCTTTTTGGGAGAAAATGTAGTTCACATTACTAAGATTCCACAATAAACCTGAAGTATTTGGTTTGGTTTCCAAAAGACATCTCTATGTGTGTCTGCATCTGTATCTATCCTTTTTCATCCTGCCTCCCAACCCCCTTTGCACCATTTGAAAAAGCCACGGAACTCCAACAGGCATTAGAAAACTTGAAAATATTAGTTTCTTAAAAGTTGTATCTTCTTAAAAGATCAATGGCTAAAGAAAGGAGGGAAACTGTAAAGCTGTCCTCTGAACCCAGCTATTACCAAACATCAGTGAATCCAACATAAGCTACAAATCCATAAGAAATTGAGGCCTCATCAGCTCACTTACTCAGAGAACTACTTGTTATACCTGTCTATACGGGTCTGACTGCCCAAGCTGGCTTCAAATAACGTAAAGCTCGTGAGAGCTGCAGGGGAAGATGAGCAGGAGATGCCAGGGACAATTTTCCAAAGGGATGCAACAGGAAGGTGTGAGGTGTGCTCATTGTTTTTCGTAACAGAGCTCTTTTCACACCTAAATAATCCAGAAAACACAAAAATTCAGTGCTGGTAAGAAATAAGCAACAATAGAAGATGGGCTTCTAGACACCAGTGATTTTGAGTCTCAAAACTATCATGGCTGATTTGAAGACAACACTGTTGTTCTGAATCCCAAATCTACTTCTAAATCAGTATTTTGGAGATTGCTTCAGGATATGGCAGATGCGTCATGGGAATCAGTTCTGTGGGGGCTCACGGAACAGAGAGAAGGTAAAAATCAAAACTGGGGAAAACAAAGAGGCCAGAATTGTAGAAGCCAGAATTGCAGAAGGCCCAAAATTGCCATCCTGTCTCCAAACCACTTACGTAACACAAGGCAAGAAATGTCACCCACTGCCACTGCATTCCCTCCAAATCCAGCAGATGAGATGAAGAATTGTCCTAGAAAGACAACATGTCTTAATTCGAAGATGCCAACTGGTGCAGAATCCATAAGCTCACTTAGGAAAATAACCTCGTAATGACAACCCTTCATTCTAGCACTTCCATGGATTTACCTGGTTGTTAGTCTTGGGAGATTAAAGTGCCCTGAACTTTGCAGCTCAGGTCATTTCTGCCCTTCCATTCTGTGCTCTTGATCATAAAAATGAAGGAAAGGTAATACAGAGAGTTGTGAGAGAGCCACTTAAACACAGTACTTTTCAGGATTGCTCCTTTTGTGTTGACAGCTCTCTAAGCAGTAATGGGCTATTAAATGTGCGCTGTTCACCGGAGCTTAAAAAGGAATAAATAATTCAGCAGGAAGAAATAAATTTCTTACTAACCCTTCTCTTCTTTGAGACTTCTTTATCTTTTAAAAATGCAAAATACAGCAGAAGAGAAGTCTATGTCAAACATCCATGAAGCACAGGACAAATGAAAGTAGTGAACTTAACAGGGTGCAGCAGCACAGTGGGACTTTCCTTCCCAGGTGGCTTCAGGAACAGCCAACGCAGAGCAAAGGGGCAAGAATAAAAGTTACTTTATCAGGAAACCTTGTGGCTGCTATTAAAGCAAATGGGAACTGCCAGTGCTCTCCTCTTCCGGGACTGGACCCATTTTGGATGAAGGCAGTGACTAAAACACCTAAAGATGATCACTGTTGGTGCAGAGATGCTTTCCACACACAGCTGTTCTGCATCCTGGGCCTTTTGTGCTTGCTGGGAGGATGGTGGCAGCTTTCAGCATCAGGCTTGAAGCTTCTGGGGATGGAATTTTCCTGGTTCCTTCTTTAAATTTTCAAAGTTCCTGATATATAATTACTACCCAGCTAAACACTGTGCAGATATTATGTTGTCCTTACCCTCTGAAAACTTGTGGGTAGGTGGGTTTGCTTACTCTCATTTCCAGCATTTTAAAATAGATTGGAAATATGTACTTCTCTATAAATAGTTAATTAGGGGTTTTATATAGTCAAGAAGGCTGTGCTAGTTAGAGGGGGCTCTTAATTTATTCAAAGCTTGTTTCCAACAACCTTCTCTTTTTCTGGTCACTAAGTATTTCCCAGAAATTAAATTAAATTGTATTTTGTATTCAAAGCAGTCATTCACTCCAAAACCTGCATCAATAGGGAAAATTAGATCTAAAGATACTGACATTTCCAGATCCAATTAACCCTGAGGAGGTAAAAATTTCATGAACGAAATGAGAAGGCAAATTGTTAGCAGATACATTTCTAGTGATTACAGTTCTAAGTATTCATAAGGCAAAGCAGCAGCACAGATCCTCAATAAGAGTAAATTATTAGTTCAGTGGTGTGCTGGTGATTTACAACAGCTGAAGAACCACAGTCAATTCAGGAAGTCTGTGAAATCTGTTTCTGAAAGCTATTCCCAAAAATGCCTATTAATAAGATAGATAATTGGACAACCAAAACCCCCAACTAACAGTTAAACAAAACCTGATACAGTGAAAAGTGGCTGTGCAGGAAATGTTTTTCTCTACCTAATTCATGTTTGTTGATTAGAGAAATGGCAAAATGAACACATTGCAGCTGACGCTAAACATTTTAGGCTCCTGTGCTGTTAGTTGGAACCTGAAGCAACGGAGCTTCACAGCAGGTGTCAGCTATTCTCTATTCCTTTAATTATTGAGGGTCAGCTATTTCCCTGTGGGACAGGCAAAGAGACCTTTCCTCACCCGTGGTACTGCAGTAGCTCTGATTTTATGGATTGCCATATCCTCTGCTGCATGCCATACTACTCATCTTGACAATCAGCCCAGGCTGGAAAATCAAGTAACGTGGGTTGCTGAAGACACCCATCTGCACCAAAGGGATGGGCTTTGTTAAGATTATATGCAACAGATTTCTCTCAGCTGCCTTGGCAAGCTCAGGAGCATAGCTAGTTTGTCCCTACAATCTAACTCAAAGCTCACACGTCCTGCAGAGTCCTTAGAGCTGCCTCCCTTGTGCTGTTTCTGTGGAAGCTGCCTACCACAGCCACCCCAGCAATCTGCCCTTGCTTTCTCTGAGAACAGAAGAACAACCTCTTTCTATCACCTCCTGCCTCTCTCCCTGCCTTTTCCTGCACTGGGCAGTGAAATTCATGTAGTAATCAGGAGACAAAACTATTTCCTCTCTTAATTCTCTGTAAGACGTCTTGATTAATGTTTTCTTTGTATGCACCAGAACATTTCCCACTTCAGGCACACCAGCAGCACTCAGATGCATAATCTTCTTACAACTAATCTCTCTCCACGGTGAGCATTATGTACAGACTACAAACAGAACAACTGCAGGCAAAACCAGGCCCTGCATGACTACACTGAGAAAAAAACATCCCAGGTCATTCCTCTTGGGGACCCCTATCTAACACAGGACTAAGAAATTTCAAGGTAGGGTCACGCAGGGAAGAACATTTTTATTTGACATGAGGAAAACCTCATCTTCAGAACCATCTCTGGCTTGGATAAACATCTGTGGGCAAACACCAGTCCATCACTAAAGCCATGTTGTGTTTGGGAAAGGGATCACTGCGACCTTATGGCTTAGAAAAGGGCACTGCAATAAGCACTGCATACACAGTCCTGGTGTGGTGTGCTTTTTTTTCTTAAAACAGTTGCAATTGGCTCAGTAAACATTACACTGGCAATTTCTTCCAGCTAAGAATATCGAGCGGGTCGCTGAAATGAATGCTTAATGATTTTTACATCCACCTCCTCTGCCCTTTAAACTGTAAATTGATTGTTATGCAAAGGCTATTAATTCAACAAAGCATATTAAATTTCTCACTAGCACCAAGGGGCTTCTACTGACTTAGCATTTCACTGGTCTTTCCCCTTGTTAACTGCATAGATCATACCTCACTTGCTGTAATCACAATCAGTACATCAACATTAATTATTTCTCTGGTAATGGCAGGTGCATGCAGAATTGAAGGTCTAACCCACACTACCAGAAGGATGAGAAAGTCTCCCGCATTCAGTGAAAAATAAGAGCGAGGACCTTTCCTGCAGATCTTTTTATCTCAGTCCCTCACTTAATTTTCAGTAAATCATACTTTGCACAATCTCCTTTAGCCCCCAGTTCTTGAAGGCATCTCAATTCAATATAGCTCATGCAAAGGCATTTTCTTGAAGCACCAAGCTACACAGGAAGGTAAAGTGCTTGCTTGGAATCCTCTTCAGCCCTTTAATCCCATGTTCTAATATTTTCAACTGAAGAGATTAATCACACCTTTTAAGTATATACCAAGCACCTTATCCATCTTACTGAATTTTTATTTAAAGCTCACCATTATTTGTTACTGATATCAGCATTCTTTTAAGCAGGAAAAGAAAGCCAAAACTCAGATTAGCAAAGACTCCCCATCAAAACATAATGTACAACCAAGCATGTGTGCAGAGTATAGGAAGAAATGTGCCATCACAGATCACAACTCATCTCTTGATGCTGTTTTCATAACAAACTATCCAAGAAATTCCAGTAAGGATCCACTTTGAAACAAACTCAGGAACCAGATCTCTGCCTCTAAATAGTTCACCTAGAAATACTTCCATACACCTTTAATTGAAAGTTCCACAGGAATGACACAAGCATTCACAGTTGCTTCTCAGCAAAGTTAATGCAAAATCAAGGCATAAGCACAACTTGGGCACACACAAATTACCCTCGAGCTAGGTCACTGGAGTGGGGCTAACGGCATGGGCTCCAAGGAAGGCATGCAAGGCAGGCTAGAAATGGTATCTGAGAAATCAAATGAGGACCACATGGCCAGTTCATTCTGAAATCTCTTCTGGTGCCTGCTACTTGTTCAAGCCTGTTCAGGTAAGCAGATATAAGCCACCATCACACCTCACTTGCAATACAGATTGCCCTTGAATCCCTGCTGCTTATGCTCCAAGTGTGGGCACAGTTCCTGGGCAGCACACAGCGGTTTGGCAGTGCACATCCAAGTCAGATGGCAACACTCCCTTTGACGTCCACGGGCACGAGGCTCAGACACAGAGACATGGTATAAGGTTAGGCACAAAAAACCAGTGCTGTAAGCTTTGTACTAGTTAAGGGAATAAGCACTCACTTACTAATTTCAATATAAATAATATTAGGCCCAAAGATTAAAATACTGGACATAAAACTAAAAACTCCCCACCTCAAAAGCAGATTTGAAGTGCTCTGCTTCCTTCTTGTTGTGGTTATTGAGATTGACAGTTCATCCACCAGTGACAGGTTTCATTTGAGGCCCACTGTGAACACAGCATCTCCAATCCTGGGCATTTCAGGGAGCAAGTCTCTGAGTCTCATGAACAGTATTAATGAATTATGTAATGGTAAACCACATCCACCTTTGACACATTGGGCTTTCCAGTAATTATCCATAACTCACAAAGCTCATATTGCTTGGGGAATGGCTATCCCGCATCCCCCCATGCCTTGACATTTTATGTGTGCTGTTAGCAATACTCTCCAACGACCTCCTACACAATCCTGTGGATTAAACTGTAGCTGAATATCTAACAGAACAGCTTTCTAATAATCCATTTTTCCTAGAGCTACCTCAGGGGTGGGAGACCCCAGGCTGTGGTAAGGGCCATCCTGATGGATTCACCACGACAGGCTTTGGGAAGAGGAAGCCTGGTCCTGCATGGCACCTGCCATCGCCACTCCTGCGGGGGCTGACAGAATTTGGGATAAACTCAGGGCAGTGAGCTATGGTATCAGGTACACAGAAACATAAATAACACAGTAACTTAGTTGCTTTAGCTAAAGCTACTGGAGATTTAAAGCCGTGACAAGACCACTTTGCTTCGGACAGGGGTGCACTTACATCATTTGCAAGCAGGCCACATCTTCAAGGTCAGTTCTTGCCTTGATATTTTTCTTTGAAAAGAACATATTAAAGAGCATCATTACAGCCTCATCCTGCTGTCTAAATCACATAATGAGATCACATTCCCTTTTAATGGAAGGATTCTACTTTTAATGACATTTTTAAAAAACCCAGATGACTGCAAGCCTCACTGATGGCTTTCTATGATATCCACCTCTGCCTTTATACAATTAAGTCTAGAAAAGATCATGCCTTGGGGCTGCATTCCCACCACACAATTACTAGGAAATACCAAGCTAATTCGAAGACCAGCTTTCATGCTTGATAGGGTCCTTCTGACATTATTCCCTTTTTTGTGAAATATTGCCCCCTTGTAACAAAGTAAACCAATATCAATTTGTAACTCAAGTCTGTTGAGTCATTCCCAGATTTGGGCTCCAAAGGGAACTTTGTCACAGCAGTAAGGCAAAGGCAATGGCAGGAAAGGATGTTTACAGACCATCTTACGAGACAGAAAACAAGTGCTGTTCAATACCACAAAGATACAGTTCCAGATTATGCCATGTGCATCCACTGTCCCAAAGAATTTTAGATTATAAGTGTATTTCTACCTTGACATCTTGTATAAGAACAAACTATATTTCCACCCAATGGCTCTGACCCCAAGCCTACTAAATTATAGCTAACTTGGCTCACCTACTTCTGAAGAACAGGTAAACAATGGAGAAATGACCCCATCCTGTGGGGCTCCAATCATGCTGAATTTTCCACTCCTCTACTTTCTTGTTTCTCCTATCAGATTCAGACAGGATCTGCAAATCTCAGGGGCCTTGATAAGGAGGGCTGAATAAACATGACTAAATAAATTTTAAGGAAGTGCATCTATTTTTGAAGAGATCCTTATACGACCCTGTTCAGCTTTTCAGACTTTTGGGCACTGTAGTATACCAACATCTGTTGTACAGTGGCTTAAATTTAGAATCCACCTATACTTCCTCTGATATAGCTACTCTCCCTGAAATTCTACAGGAAATTAATATACTGAGTATCTTTGCATAAACCTCACTATTTCTCAGAGATGAGAGCACCCAGCTCTTCCTTCAACAATAGTTATAAGATGGTACTGCAGGTATTTTGGTGCTAGATTTTTAATTAAAAATCTCTGCAGGAGGAGGGAAACTAGACAACTCACAGAGAGCATGTAGGGTGGGATTTATGCTGTGTTAAATGAGCCCAAAGGACTCAAAGCACACAGAGGCTGATTGAGCACGCACTATGAAACCCACCCTCAGCCTCAGTTCTCAGGATGAAAACCTTTCTGTGCCTACCTCAGTCCCTCCTTCTCTCCTCACAGTGAAAACAAGCAGACAGGATAAACTCTTTGCACTGTGGCTTTCCTTCTATTCAGCCAGAGGGAGTTTTGGATGGATGAGCACACCCACGACATAAAAATTTAACAGTGTAATTGTCTTTACCCATCTCCTTCTACCTGTTCAGCTAAAACTATCCCAGTATTTTGCCAGTGACTACTCTGCTACTCATATAATTGTTCCACTACCAGGCGCAGCATGCTGGACATAAGCAAGACTGAAACTGAGTTATCAGCCGTAAACTAAAGCCCTGGAGAATCAGGACTCCCAGGCTTGTGGGTAGCAAACCTAACAATACAGCTCTTAATAAAAGACAACAAATCTCAAAGCCGTGGAGTTCAGGAATAGGACTATTCTTATCACTTTAAAGATAACCTATACTGACACCAGCTTTTTTTGTCACTGAATGGAAAGATCCAGGCAAAAAAAAATCCAAACTAAAACACCAGTATAGCTCAGCTACAAACCCTCCTAGCTACTAACACTGGCAACTGGAAATAAAAGGGGGGTCAAAACGACCCCTGCCTGGAGACCTGGGAGGTCCCAGGTGGGGAGGGTAAGGGAAGCACTGACCATGCAGAACAACACCAACACAAGGACGTCCATGCCAGTTCCAGCACTGCCACGGGGCAGGGAGGAGAGCTCAAAGGAGGAAATGGAGAACGAGGGGCACTCGTAGACCTTGCTTCTATAGATTTATGGATCACACTGATCTTCAATGGCTCTCTGACAAAAGCATAAATGTGGCTTTAAGCAAACATAAATCCCTGCCTCCTACACAACTGTGAGCTGAGGTCTGGCCCAAAAGGAAGATCAGGTCCTCAGTGTCCAGACTGGCCTTGTCTGAAAGGAAGCCAAACACAATGCAGCCAGTTCACAGCATTTTCTTTATCGCAGTGCTAAGAGCAGCTATACAATGCTTTCCAATAAAGAACACAGCAATTTATCACAGAGAGACAGGAGTTAGCAGGAAACACTTCCATTATCTCTGCTACGGAAAGGAAGTGACAAAGAGAACGGCTAAAAGGTGACAGACAGCTTTTATGAGGCTGGACTCCAGGCCCTCCCAGGGCTGACCAGCTCTTCTTTTCCACACCATGGAAAAAGTGATAGGCTTCAGCAATGTGAGTCTCACACAACAGGAGTTGGAGCTGCCAAACTGTGACTTCTCAAGACAAACAAACCAAAATGAATGAAAATACCCGTACTCTGTCAGATCTTCAGGCTGCATAAATCAGGGAAGTTTTATTAGCAGGGTGATGCTGACTGACAGTGGGGAGTGCAAGGCTGAGCATCCAACTGGTAGAACAGAGGCAATCTCAGAGACCTACAGTGCTGTACAGAGAGGGTAGACAAGAGCAAGAGCCCACAGTGCTTCCTGGCTTCCCTGGATTTGGCCTGTGCTAGAAAAGCAGGCTTCAAAGTGCTTGCTGCCTACAAGCTCCAAACACAGAAGAGTTTATAAACACAAGAGCCCAGATGGGAAAGATTTGAAAAGTTTGGGAGGGCAACAGGGGAAAGAATAAACAAATATCTCTGAAATGAAGTAAGGAAGCACTTAAAATGGCAGAAGGCTAGATGGTCTGTACAGACTTTGTGGTGCCTCTAAAAGGTACAAAATCTTTAACAGCCCATGGCTGTGCACATGTACCAAATTCCCCTACAGGGCACAAACACAGGCTGCTATTACCAACTGCCATAACAAGCACTATTGCTCAGCCATTAGCAATCAGAAGGCACAGCAACCCAAAGTGTTAGGAGCTGTACAAACACATAACAAATAACTGCCTCTGCCTCAAAAAAGCATATTGGGCTTCTATCATCTCAAGCAGCACTTGGACCCAAACATATTTGCTAAACAGCAACAGACCACAGCAGTTAATGTCTGAGTGAAGCAGAGAAAACTAAAGAGCGTAACATTTTAATGTCTTCCCCTTGATCAGGTCAGCTCATTCAGTGCCTTTCGCAGCAAAACTAATCTTCCACTGCAGCCATCTCTTCATCTTTAGAGAAATGTATAAACACAGATACTAACAGCTTCTCTCCTGTATAGCATCACCTCAGACACCAGTGATGAGACTGCTGTAAGGACAACTAGGCCTTCTATAACGAACAATTTCCTATCTGGTTAAAAGTGGAGGCAAGGAGAAAAATAAAAAGGAGCTGTTCAGAACTGCTCACCAGTTGATTCTGCAGACTCCTGTGGGAGTGGGGCCAAGCTGAGACTGCCTCTGTCTGTCAATCTCACATAAACTGTCCTGACTGCAAACTATGCTGCCAAGAGATGCAGGCAAGGACCTGTCTGGTGTCTTTGCCTTTCCTTCCAGGATTGCCAATGTTGCTGGATTCTTTAAGGTGAAAGATCAGCTTTTGACAGCTTCAGTTCCCACCCGATGCAAACAGAACAGACAAAACCCATGAGTCACCTCAGGGAAAGAAGTAATGTAACCCAGCAAAAAGACTCCCACAGATCACTTTCCTCCTAGAAAGAGGCAGCAAAGACCAAGGTGAGCTGGACACTAGGCTGGGTTACAACCCAGATGCAGATTTGTCCACGGTCAGCTGCTTACTCTTGATGACCATATACCAGTTTTACCAAGTGCTGCCTGCCTGTACCACCCTGGCAGCCCCAGCACCACCCAGCTGCAGCATTCCAGCCTGCCCACAGGAGTCACCTCTGCCACCATCGCTGCAGTCGTGGGGAGTCAGTGAGCTCAGGGAAAAAAAACAGCAGAGAAGATTTGCACCTTGCTCTGCAAAACAAAGCCACTTGCAGTTTGGAAAGCTGTTCCCCAAGCAGTGCTCAGTCTGGAGGTAATGAAGTTGAGAAACGCAGCATGGAAATGGCACTTACCACAAGCAAAGGTGGGAATTAAATAAGACAGAGGTGACACTAACTCATAGCAGGAAACTATTAGGTTCTGTGAAAATTTACTTCCCTCAACAACCTGACGAGGTAACTGTGCCAACAAGCAGCACAACAAAGCACGTTCCTTCCAACAAAGCTCTGCAGTTCCCTAAAGGCACCAGCTTCTTCCTCCCATAAACTCCTTTACATCACTATCACCTTGAAATAAATTAAAATGCCTTAAAATAACCTCTTACCTTGCAGAAGAAAAGGATCATATCCTGCTTTTTCTCTCCAGTAGAAGAGAGCCTAAAAGCTTTACTTAGGTCCCGTGTTTCCAGACACCTGTCATCAGGCATGCGCAATTAAGACAGTTCTTCCCCAAAAGATCACTTCTGCTGGTGGCACTGCCTTCCCAAAAAACTCTGAATATAAAGTGATTTCTATACCAAATGTATTTCTCCTTTGCCTGCAAACACCAAGAGTCTTCCCTACACATTCCTTGCTACAAGACACATGCTGATCATCTAGATTAACCCCACCAATAAACCATGATGTTTAGGATCACAGTGTCTGGAATTTTTCAGTTTCACTATGTACTGTTGGTCTCTAGGCTGCCCTGCCCTACTGATGACTGAGGTAGGTGACCACAGGTAAGTGTTTCACAGCCACCAGGCACTCACATTTCACTGGTGCAAGTGGTTTTTCAGGACCCAAATTCGTGACATTGCTAAAATACCTATCTATTTCCCTGACAGCTCAAAGGCACTTCCAAGTAAGCATTACTGGAATTTACATCTCTGCCACTACATGGCCAATTGGCTGCAAATAAAAGCAATGGTCAGTAATCAGTTTGAAAGGGAATAAAATCTTAGGTACTTTATTTATAAATAAACAACAACCACGACTCACATGACCCACATTCGTGACTTTAGACCCAACACACTGGCCAGCTCTTAGCTTCTTAACTGTGAATACATAATGACAGTAACACCAAGTCTTTCCACTGTACCACCGGTCACAAAGACGAGATTATAAATACACAGCATATTAAACACTTGCTTGTCAAAGAGTTATTGAGGCAGCCTGCAGACCAAGACTTGTTCTATACATGATTTTGTACCAGTTCATCCATGTTAAATTACAAGTATTATTTGCTGGTATATTTCTGATGATACAACAAAAGCGTGGATGTAATCAGAGCCAAATAAAAGTGCTTTATACTGGAAGAGCTGGTTCTTCTTTCCCACAGGGGAACAAGCCACACTGGTATAAGCATGTTCATACTGGCATAGCTGAATTTGCGCTAGGGGAGGGTTGTATCAATATTACAGAACAGCAGTCAAAAAGTAGTGCAAGTTGTTTACATAGGCAAGACCTGATTTTGGAGAGGATTTGCTCCTGATCTCGAAAACACTGCTAAAACTCCTAATTTTACAAGCAATCTAGACACAGAGCAGAATTGGGCTGATCATGGGTTTAGCTGAATAAAATATACCACAAATCAATACAGACCGCTGGATAATAACAATAACAACAACAACAGCAACAAAAACATATGGAGAGGGCACACTTTCATGTGGGTTCTCACTAACAAAACCAGTTATACTTACCCTTTAGGTAGGTGAGAAGATACCCACGTTATTTAGCAGCAGAGGGCAGTAAAATGGCCAACCTTGTTATATCAGTCCAAATTCCTTAAAATGTCAACTGATGAAGCAAATCACAGGATGCCACTGCCACAGCTGCTGCTATCAGGATTCAAGCCTCAAGGGAGCTGAGTGCTGGTGTGGTTTTCGAGCAGATAGGCAGAAATGCAAATAGGGTGCTCAGATACTTCTAAATCCATTAGATACAATTCTTGCCAGCCAAAGGTTCCCAAAACGTAAGGCTACAAATGTTCAGAGAACCCACTGCAATTGCATAGGACTGTGTCCAGCCTCAGAGGCAAGGGGATGAAAACAAAGAAGAGGAGACTGAAAGGAGGGGAATAAGAGATGAGGGGAGAAGAGTAGGTTAGGTAAAAAAAAAAAAGGAGAGACTGAAAGGCATAAAGAAAGAGCCTACACAAAGGGAGGATTTTAGAGAGTTATAAGAAAGTAGGAAGGTTGGGATCAGTCTTGGGGAAGGGGAAAAGGACACTCACCGCAGTGCTTACAGCCTCAGACGGCAATCACTCTTCTCTCCCATGCGACACCTGGATTCAGAGCCAGCATCCCTTCCCCAGCTCCTGACCGCCTGCTACATGCACAGAGGGCTTTCTGATCCCCTCCTGGATGCTACACTGCTCCGAGCTGCAGATCAGCACAGGACCCAGAGGAGACACCCGCACGCACAGCCTCTGCTCCAGGGGCACATGGCACTCAAACACACCTCCCACACGCTGCCAGCACCCTGCCTGCGATCCCAGCTCTCGCTCAGAAAACCAGGGCGACTCTCTAACCACGGGGGCTGAGGAAGAAAATCCTGAGAAGAAGCACAACGTGATTCAACTCATCGATATGTCCAAAGAAAGCCTTAAACAATAGCCCTGACGGGCGTGATCTGTCACTGTTTGGCAGGGGAAGTTCAAGCTGCAATGCCCATCGACAATAATTAATTGTCAGCACTGTTAACAGTTTCGCTGCTGATCAAAGCAGCTGGGCAGCACCGGGAGAATTACAGCCAGTTGCTGTTACTTATCAAAGCACGGCAGCAATAAACAATCTGCAACTCTGACAGACTCTATTCCTGTCGCACATAATCTCTTACTCTCATTCTGTTTCTTTTTAGGGGCTTCTTAACACAGAGAATCCCTGTGCAATCAAAAGTAAAAAAAAACCAAACCGAAACAAACGAAACCCTCCCAGTTCACTCTTTTCTGTAATTAAACTGAAAGGAATAAAGTAAATCCTTGCAACAGTGGAATCATTTAATGCACTCTGCACAGGACTCAGATACAAACGAGTTTGACGAGGATTTCTCAGCTGATGCAGCTGAGCAGTAACAGCATCATTTCCTAAGCTGTACAGAACCTAAACCTGCCATGCAGAGGCAGGTTTGCCAAGCACTGGTGCAGACCTCAGGTGCACTAGTACAGTATTACTGCTTTAGCTTTAAAGCAATCTAATGGATGTTGCTAGTTATAGTATCCCGTGGCAATTGTACATGTATTTCAGTAGGCAAGCATGTGTAATTACAGCCCAGAATCACCCGGCATCTGGAAAATATCCACATTTTTTCCTTTGTGGGTTTTCCCGATACTGCTAAATTAAGAGATAAACACAGAACACACACCTCAGCCAAAGCTCGCTCCCAAGGCTATTTGTGTTGCTGTTGTTCTCTCCAGGATGTACTCTTCCCTGGCCCTCATCACAGTGAAGGAAGAGTTTTGCAAAAATATCTTTATCTGCTGGTGTCACCTGCTGCAGTGTATCAGTCAGTGTCTTTTTGTACACAGTTTTACACTGACTTCATAGAATGGGAATCATACAATGGCTTGGGTTGGAAGGGACCTTAAAGATCATCTTATTCCAAACCCACAGATACACCTTCCACTAGGCCAGGCTGCCCAGAGCCCCACCCAGCCTGGCCTTGGACACTTCCAGGGATGGGGCATCCACAGCTTCTCTGTTCCAGTGCTTTATTGCCCTCACAACGAAGAATTTCTTTTTAACGTCTAATCTAAATCTGCCCTCTCTCAGTTTAAAACCATTCTCCCTTGTCCCATCACTATCTGCTCAGACAAAAAGTTGCTCTCCCTCCTTTTTATAGCCCCGTTTAAGTACTGGAAGGCCACAATGAAGTCTCCCTAAAGTCTTCTCTTCTCCAGGCTAAACAACTCCAGCTCTTTCAGCCTGTCCTCATAGGAGAGGTGCTCCATCCCTCTGATCATGTTCATGGCTCTCCTTTGGACTCATTCCAACAGATCCACCTCTTTCTTCTGTTTCTTCCAGAGCTGGATGCAGCATTTCAAGTGGGGTCTCATGAGAGAAGAGGGGCAGGATCCCCTCCCTTGACACCAGCTCTCCCTTCTCCTTTATTGGAGGGGGTGGGGGGATGGTACACTCTCTTTGGCCTTTCTGTTCTGACCACTGTCCTTACAGAACTCCTTCTAGTTATTCTTCACATCCCTTGCCAAGTCCCATTTCATCTGTGCCTTACCTTGCGTGATCCCATCCCAATACATCCAGACGGTATCCCTGTACATTCCCCAGTCATCTGACCCTGCTTCCACTAGCTGTGCATTTTCTTCTTGCTCATCAGCTTGAGAGGAAGGCCTCCGCTCAGCCAAGCTGGTTTCTGGCCTGCCTTACTTGATTTCTTACATATTGGAAGGGAGAGGTCATGTGCTCTAAGAAAAGCAGCCTTAAAGGAGTCGCCAGCTCTGGTCAGCTAAGGACAGTTTCCCAGGGAATCTCATCCACTAATTCTTTAAACAGCTGGAAGTTCACTGTTCTAAAGTTCAGGGTCCTGACTTTGCTCTTTGCCACACCCATGTTTCTTGAGATCACAAACTCAGCCAGGGCATGGTCACCACTACAGCCCAGGCTGCCTCCAGTCTTAACCCCTGTATGGGCTCATTTGTGTTGGTGAGCAGGTCCATTAATGCTTCTTCCCTCATTGGTATGTCTAATACTTGGATCTGAAATTTACCCTTGATGCACTCCAGGAGTCTCCTGGACTGCTTACAGCCAGCTCTGTATTGCTTTTCCAGAAGATATCCAGGTGGCTGAGATCCCCCATCAGGATGAGAGCTTGCAAGTGCAATGCTTCCTGTAGCTGAGGCAAGAGGCCCCATTAACAGGTCCCCCTTGGTCAGACACCGGTAGTAGACCCCACCCATGAGGTGTCCTTCATTGGTGTGCTCCTTGACCTTTACCCACAAGCTCAACCTGTTCGTGGCTGTTTCTCAGAGGCAGCTCTTCACAATCCACCCATTCCTTAACAGAGAGTGCAACACTCCTGCTCTTTCCCAGCCTATCTCTTCTGAAAAGCTTGTAGCCCTCAACTTCAGTGTTCCAGCTGTGTGACTCATTCTAACATGTTTCCACGATAACAATTCAGTCATAGTTCTCTAACTGAAGCACTGCTTCCAACTCCTCTTGCTGCGCGCGCTGGGGTCTTGGGGCAGACTTGTGTCAGACCAGATTCCTCCAAGACACCTGGCATGGTGTGACTGAAGAACTTTGGAAGAACTCCCACTTGTTGCACTAATTTCTCATGAATAAATTAAGATGACATTGATAATAGTAACAATGAGAAGCCAGCATTTCCGAGGTATTTTACACCTTAAAAGTACTGTGCAAACAAAGATTAAAATGTATGCATAAACACCGCCTTGTACACTTGACACACCATTGTTTGCTGAAGCCGCAGCACCTGCTGAGACATGATCTTTTATTGGATCAGATACTTCAGCTATCAGCGATATTGCAGCAGCAGGAAACTATTGAAATCCTCGTGGGAGGCAATGCTCGTGTGTCAGGCAGCACAAACACTGCTGGGATTCTAAAGCCGCCACCTTGGAGGAAGTGATAAATCCCACGCAAGGGCATCAAGCAAGGAATGATGCCAAGGCCAGGGGTCCGCAGCCCCTCTCCCACGAGGGGCTGGGAGAACCAGGGCACCCAAAGAAACTGGGGTTGCCAAGCAGGACAGGAACCATGCAGAATGCATAGTACACAAAAAACACCCAGCCTCATTTAAGAGGGCAGAGGAACCCTGCAGTAAATTCGGAAAGTAATTAAAAGAGTGGGAAGTAAAATTTTTTACTGCATGTCCCAGAGTCTCAAGGACTCTTCAGGCAAGAGTGTTTCTCTCGCTTTCAGACAGTTTTTAAAGGATCCCTCTGTGGCTGGGTATTACGAGCCAAAAAATAAAAACTAGGATGAATTTGAAGAGAAGGGCTCACAAGCAACTAGCACTGCAAAGGGTCCGAGGTCTCCGCTGGGCTGAGGGGATAGATGCAGAGCTTCTGTCTGAGAAGGACACCCTGAGAAGGATGCCCTGAGGCATCCTAGGTGTGAAAACAGAGGGGATTTTTAAGGGCACATGAGACAAGGAGGTGCAAGGAACAGTTTTGTCCAGGAAAAAGATTTGATAGTCTCTGCAGCCCTGTGTTTCCCTTGGTTCAAAATTTCACCATTTTCAGTGCCTCTTAAAGAGGGTGGAGAATTTTTGAATGGGTACATGCAGAGGCAGCAACCCCTTCTCTGTATGGAACCACTAAATATCACAGCAACCTGGTGGCTCCTCACAAACAGTTTTAGACTGTGGTCTGCCCATGGCAGAGGGTCACTGGCACCAGGCAAGGCACAAAAATCCAGAGCAGGGAACTGTCACAACATCATTTGTGAACAATGGCACATCTACCTCTGCCAACTCAGCCACAGAAAAACAATGGCAAATCATCAAATTTATTCCCAGAAGGAAGCTATTACAACTGCTTCCAAGATGTCCTATCTCTTCCTTACACAGCCTAGTTCAGGATGAACGCCATAACAGAACTAATTTCTGCAAACTAGTATGTGTTTGCCCTCTTGCCAGCTCGTACCCTCGGCTGGGCTTGGGTCAGGGGTGACCTGCCTGGGGTCAGTGTGGACAGGAGCAATCTTAACACTTCTTGATCTTAAGGAGACTTGCTTGGAAGTTATTTTCTATGTGCCTGATAATCACATTCTCACTGTTTCTTTCTTTGTTTATGCTCCATTTCTGCCAAGTAACAGCGTCCTTCCTGTAAATGGAAAAGCATGTCTGGGTCCCCAAGCTAATACCAGGTGATTTTCTCTATAAGTTTGGCTGAATTGGTTGCTTTTTTAAAAAGCAGACAAAACACTTTGATCTTCAAAAGAGAGGACAACAGTCAGAAAGACCACTATTAAATGCTGTTAGAGAAAGGCCAAGCAGCACATGCAGCTTTGTTTTACTAAATTAACAATGCAAAAGCAGTCCTTAGAACAGACTGTCCCACTTAAGACACTTCCAAATTCTGATGCTTGCAAGAAATCAATGACCTGATCAATTCACAACAAGAAAACAACTGAGCGAGCATGTGGATTATGCAGGTAGGTTCAACTCCTACGCAGGAACTCATGGTCCAGTGGCAAAGCTGCCTCCAAAGACACTGTGAATTTGGAAAAGCTTGTTAACCTGTCTCGGGAAATCTCAGCATGCTCCCACCTCAAAGTCTACACTGGCCCTTTTCCTCTGGGCATTTCTTACTTGGTCAAAGACAATGCCCAAGTTACACAAAACACAGCTTCTTTCTACAGCTGAAGCAGCAAAGGCATCTCCCTTTTGTGTCTTCTGATTTCCTGCAAAGCAGGGCACACCTTCTTTCTCGGAATCTCTCTGAACCATGGAGCAGGCAGGCAGCCCCTAACCCCCTTCTGGCCAGGCAGCAGGACACAGGCATTGCTGAGGAAGACTCCCTACAACCCTGCTCAGCCCTACAGCCCCAGGAGCCTTCGGCCATCCCAGTGTGGAGATGCCATGAGGCCTTCTCCAGTGGTTCTGGCAAGGAGGGCTTAGTAGAGTCAAGGCTCCCAGGCCTTTCCCTGATTGCACAATCTTCACAGTGTATTTCTAGCTCTAAAAAAAACAACAATACAAAGCAAATAAACAAGAAACAACTTCTTTTTCTTTCTCCTTTTAGACCTAGAATCCTCATGAAATATCATCAACATGAAAGAGATTTGGGCTTTGCATTTTTTGTGATTGCAGAGTGACAGAAAAAAAACATGCCAGGCTGTGCAGTACTGCTTTTCCATCAAGCAAAATGAGAAGGAGATGGAGGAAGAATTCCTTTCTGATAAACACCTGGCCATGCTTTCTCACCACTTTCAGATTCCCTATTAACTGCTCATTTCCACAACTGCACATTTTGGAATGATACAGGCAAGCCCTCCTTTTCTGGTAAGCACCAGATTAAACCATTTTATATCCAGAATTTTGATTAAAAAAACCCCTTTTGGTTCTAAATTGCTTTAAGACTGTTCTCAAACAGTCCTACAACATCCTTCTTGGTGCACCTTCTCATGCTATTTACAAAGTAAACCTATTTTTTAAACAAACAGAATTAATTAATCTGTTTTCCTAAACTGCTTCCAAGATGCTCTGTGAACAGGGTCAAGTCTTAACCAGCTCCCTATCCTGCCATATAAATTTTTTTTTTAAAGTGTAGAAACTAACATTTCAGTCTTTTCAGAAAAGACATGCTTGATTTCTATGGTTTAACCAATTCTATAGGTTGTGCCAGTGGCTTTACCAATACAGCAGCCAAACCAATCTCTTGCCTCTTCCTTAATTCAACTCCTCTCAAGCCTCCAAATTTTTATATTTAAAATGGCTGATATGGTTTTTATTTGACATTCAGATATATCAAGAAAACCACAGGTATAAAACAGAGGCCATCATAAACAAATAAACTTCTGCCAGTCTTACTTCCTAAAGAGTATCTTTTCTGAATGCCTAAATCATTCTTTTCTGTCTGCAAACTAACAGGGCCATAGGAAGAGGGTTACTGACCATACTGAGGCATTCTTGCTGCTTTATGCAAAGCACAGCTTTGATGGGATGCTGCTTTTCCCTGGCAGTACCGCCACTGACAGCAATCCAGCTCATGCAGAGAAAGCAACCTTTCTAAATCGCAGCACTTTCATTCCTGAAGAATAATAGATTCAGCACTGATCCCATAGCCTGCTCTGAAAATGGGACTGCAAGCTTTTCTGTGCTGGCAGTCCCCTGAGAGAACACACATTCAGAATTTGGCCAATTTATAGCATTAACATCTATTAACCAACACAGAACTTCCTTGCCATCCCACCACCATCAACAAATGTGATGCTGTGTCGCTGCAGAGCTGATTTGCAGAGGAGCTGTATCTACCTGCCTTCACATGGGCTCCACTGTACCCGAGCAGTAAAATACGGAAGTAACAAGGTAGAAAAATGAAAAAAATGCAAGGCATTACAGGATCAGATTAAAGAGGTACCATTGTGGAGATTTACATAGAGGCACTTAAAGACACCTTTCTTTTTTTTTTTNGAGTGAATTACAGCCAGTTTGTCTTGCAGTTCAAAGAATACAGGACCCCAGGAGTCAAAGAGATGTGCAGCAAAAGCCAGGCAGAAAAGTATCAGAAAATAAAAGCTGTTAGAAACTAATTAAGAAGCCTCAAATGGCAGGAAAAGGGGGAAACTAACAGCAGCAAGAATATGTTCAGCACCCACCCCTCTAGGCAGATTACTCTTCTCAGGATGTTTCTGGCTAACAGGCTAATCTTGGGAAAACTTTTGTTACATTCTCTGTGCCTGTTTCTGGGAACACAGCTATGAGAAATAAGCCTGCTAGAAAGTACGAGTAGGTCTGGGCTTTGAGCCCTAGTTAAGGGAAAATGTAAACCTTTCTCCAAATCTGTGATTAGGTCCCATTATCCAGGAAGAAGCAAGATAGCTAATATGTGTTTATAAATCTTGCCACATCTGCTTCCAAACTTTCCATTAACAATTTGGTGAGTATCCAGTAACAGGAGGTTTTCCAGGGCCAGGACACTGAGGAAATACTGCTGTGTGAAACATGCACTATTGTAATGATATTCCCAAATGACACGGTGAGGCGGTGACAGGATTGTGCTTGCCGACAGTAGTCCTGAATCACTGCCATGCTGCCAATAAATGTCAGGGCTCTGGGTTTGGGGCGTTGCTCTTTTCCTCAGTTTAATAAACAAAAGCTGCAAGGAGAACTCTTTTTCTTGAAGGCAGACTGCAAACGTGCAGAGGAGAAGAACAGGAAAGAGTTTGTCTTGCTGCTGCCAGAAGGACGGAGACAAGGAGGACTGGCAGCCTCAAGAGCTGCCCCATCGAGAACTGGAGGGAAAAGGCCATGGCTGAGTGAGTTCAGCAAGCCATGGGCAAACAGGTCAGTGCACCAGGCAAACTGGGTGCTCTGTCTGTTGAAAATCAGGACAAAGGCTGCTGGGACCGGTCTTGGAGCCCACTGCTCTCAGCACACAGTGAAGGCAGGACAAGGGTGTTTCTCACCCAGCCAAAAGTGTCCTCTGCTCCCAGAAGCTACTGAGCACAAGAGACTGAAAAACTCCATATGGTGAAGTATGTGCTGGCTGCTACAGGGCAAAGTAAACTTTCTAAACAGACTGAGCCATCATTATTATGTGCAATCCTGAATGGTTTATTGTGACTTTACTTACTGAAACTGGTAAGAAAAAAATCACCCCTTAGTTTCATACATTCAGTGAGAAAAAGCCAGCATAAGGGATGGCGAGGAAGTTGTTCTTCCTCATGGCCCAAGATGCAGAACAACTCTGACTGACTCCTGCAATTAAAAAGGGAAAATGAAAAAATGCTGTTTGTTAAACTGTGAACTTGCCTTCTCAGCAGTGGCAGCCTGCTTCCATGGACCAGCACGTCACCCCACCTTTGGAAGGATTTTTTTCCAAATCAAATCACTCATCCGCAAAAATTGTAACTGCAAACACAGTTCTGGTCCATTTTCAGATTCACACATTTTCATATCCACACTTTGTGCTTGGTGCCAACACGTTTTGTCCTAAGTACTTCTTTAGATAAGAAACACAGCCACTGATGATGAAGTGGCACAAAAAAGGTTTCTCTCGGTAAGAGTTATTCAGATTTTTAAAATTCCAGCAAAGGCAAATTTACCCAAACTTTCAAAAACTCAGCATTTGAAATGTTCAAAAGCTTGTGCTTTTGCAGAAATTTTTATGCCTCCTACCATGACTTTGATACTACTTTATACAGTAAGATCCACATATTTCAGACTGTGCCAGTAACTTGTTCAATGGTCACTTTTTTCTGCAGTCTGTGCTCGTAAGTTGAATGTATGGGGCACTTACATTAAACTGCTCATTAGGCTTAATTTACATTAACTGCAACTACTTAAAGATGAGTTTATTGTCTGGAGCTACGTAAGGATAAGGTGTTTCAATAAACCAGGAAGGAAGGAACACCCATAAAAAGTAAATTACCTTATTTCTTCCAACACTCTTGTTTTCATTATGGCTTTTTACACAGACATACATTGTGTACTCTAGCTTAAAATTCAGGTAGAACCATGGAACTGGATATGAGGTGACTGATGTGTCAGCTTCCTTCGGATCCAGCTATAAGCAACCAGAGTCAGAAACAGCCTGTTCTGCTCCCTCTTCATGAACCCTTTGGCTTTAATGCTTTCAGCTGGACAAGGTCCTGCATTTACAACAGCTCCCAAAAAGAAAAAGATGTTATGGGAATGGTAAGAAAGCCAGTAATGGAGCCAGATGCAATCAAAAACAGCAGAGAGTCAAAAACCTCAGTAAAAGTCACTTTAAATACCATTATCTCTGCTGGTAAAGAGCACACCAGACACGTGGAGCCAGATCCGCAGCTGGTGAACTGACTTTGATGCAAGTGAGGCTATTTACACGATGTCTTTTTATGTTTAGCAGGGAGCAGGGTCCGTTTGAGAGGACAACCATGCAGCTCTGGGCTGCCTTTGAAGTGCTAACACAGCATGTCATGCTACAGATTACTGGGTATCATGTGTTGCATTGGCTTCTGGTTTAAGCTGTGCTGCCATGGTTAAGCAGAGCAGCTGCACAGCAAGGAGGGAATGACTCGCAACCCAAGAGAACGGCCAGGGCCTGCACTCCACCCCGGAGGGTGCTGTACGTGCTGGAGGCACAGCAGGGCATGTAGCAGCTAACTCCGATAAAGGCACTCAGATTTGAGTCCTGGGATTTAGAAAATAGCCTTTCCCTTGAAGGGCTGGACACCCAAGGGAAGGATCTCTGGCCCCAAGTCTGCTTTCCACATCAAAGAGTGTGTTTTTAAATCCAAAGCAAGCAAGAAGGGTTGGAAGCAGAGTTTCTGAGAGAACATGCCACTTTTAAAATGGCAACGTAACACGGCTGCCAAAGGATTTTTTTTTCTCTAAAACCACGCCTGTTTTAGTCTCTTCTGCCAAGAAAATCCATTTCTGCAGCTGTGTCATCAGTGACTCAGAGATTCCCTGATGCTGAATCTCCAGACTTGTCCCACTGGTGGTCCAGTGGCAGCAAGGGCAAGAAGAGATCAGGACAAGAGGACAGGGAACCACGACCAATATGTCAGAGCCAGATTTGCTTCTGGAGTATTTTTGCTTGTATTAAACAGAGTGAATACACCGGTAATGGAAAAATTGATAAAAACAGATTGTGAGCTGTGATTCCATACCTGGAACACGGCAGTAGAGGAAGGGCCACACAAATGTCCTTTCTCTGCAGCTCCCTGCACTGAGCAGCAGGTGACCACAACAAGCAGAATACAAGACCTCATGCCTGCTACTTCTGGTCTGGCATTTTACAGCTTTTCCAGCGAGACTGAGGTGACAGACTGCCATTATTCAGTTTAGGGCCTGACTACAGGAGAGACAAGCAAAGTGCTTCCCTGTGGGGACAGGCAAGAAGGCGGGTAACTGAGGACCTGCTGGTGAAAATAAATCAAGAAATAAAACAAGCCAAGTGTACATTTAATCCCTTGAAATCTGGCTTCAAATATTGAGTTCAAAGCTGGTCAACCCCAGGATTTTCAAGGATGTTAGATGGGCCTGGGACAGCTAAACACGACCTAGGAGGGTCACATCTCCCTCCTGAGCACCGTGGGTAACAGCTGACACTGACAGCACAGAGTGTTACAGTGTGGGTGAAGCTGGGTATAAAAGAAGGCAGAGGCTGGTTTTTTGGTTAGATGTCTACATGGTACTATCCACCCCACCCTGATGGTTCAGTGACAGAAGGATCCAACAGCACACAGTACACACATGTACGTGCCCACACACATACCAACACATGTGTCTGCACACACACGTGCATGGGTTCCATACAACACCCACCCTCACAGAAAGGCAGCAAAATCTATCTGCAATATAACACTGCAGTGATGATATCTTAACTGATTGCTATTTCAAGACACTGTCACTGGAAAAGATTTATATCTCTATCACTGTGCCCGCCCATGCAATTAGTCTATCTTTGTGCCAAATTATATTAATGGACAATGAGTGGAAAATTTCTATTTAAAAAAACATTCACAGGGAAAAAGAAATATCTACGTAGATACATTACCTTTAACAAAAGAGAAAGTTCAAGACTCAGAAAGCTTAGTGCTACAGTTCCCTGCTTAAAAAGCACTGGAAAATTCCAATTACTGCCTCTCAACTCTTATATATCCCTTTTTTTTTTTTTTTTTGCTTATAAACAAAACGGATCACTGCAATTTAATCAGCAAGATAACAGTGCAGATGAGCTTATGGTGTGTGGAGAGACGTAATTAAGCTTGTGAACCCTAATTCTAAACCTGCCCCTGACTAAGTCTAACCCAACCCTTAATCCTAATGCCTAATCCTAACTATTAACCCTAACCTACACTCAAACCTTGGCAATGAACAATGCCTCTCAGAGCAGCCAGGACTGGGGAAATACCACCCACATGAGGGGGGGTAAAAATCCCCCAGATGTTTGGGTTTTTTTATTCTAAGTCGAAACAAACCATAATTAACAACTCTACATCAAAGGCAACCTGCAAGACTAAATGCACATGTACAAAGTTAGACACATTCAGTCACTAACACTCATTCAACATCCACTCAATTCCAGCCCTCACTTGGAACACTCAGTTGAAGAATGCCACTCTCTTTACCTGTCCTGATCTTAAACAAATTCTTTGCAAGGACTTCCATTATGAGAAAAGAACTCCCCTCTTCTTCCCTGAACTCATCTCACAGTCCTTACATGACATTCACACAAAACAGAGCTTAGGCTTCAGAAAAACACATCTCCTTGGCATCTCACCAACTCTGTGCACTGAGCTGACTTTTACCAAAGCAGAAGAAAATTTCACAGCAACTTTCCTTGATCAGACCACTCAGCTCAGTCAAACACTGCAGGACTTAACAAGCCCAGGCATCTTCATCAAAGCAAATAAAACAGTAATTATAAACGGAGCTTTTTCCAAAGAGAGACAGATTGGCAGGTACCATTTATTTCTTTATCAAATGCAAGGTAGGTACAGCATTTAACCGGAAGCACAAAAACATCTCCCAATGAATATAGCAATGTCTTCACAAAGCAACAGGGTTTAGATTCCCACCTTGGTGAAAGCTGGAATCACAGTGCACCGTAAAATCTAGCCAGGTTCCTTTTTCAGGGCACCCTGAGTCCATGAACCTAGATTTAGAGTAGAGCTGTTCCTAAATTGCCACAACTGCTCTGCTGAAATCACAATTCATTTCAGCAGGGAGTCATTTTTACAAATGTTCCCTGAGTAAATGAGGTGATCCCATTGGAAACATTCTAATGCAAGAATTGAATTAGGTGATCCCACTGGAAACATTCCAGTGCAAGAGAAAATTGTTGTTTTTTTTCAATAGAGACCAGCCTCTGATAATAATCTCCCACACAGCGAATAGCACTGCACTGCACAAATAGCCTGACTGATTCAAATGGGTGGTTATCATGAGCAAGGCACTACTCACAGTGACCAAAGGTGATAAAAACATCTGTTCCTTCCTGGTTACCACAAAGAGGTGGCCTTCTACTATGGCATGTATGAGACTAATGGCATGGAGGGAAATGACTCCTGTATTAGGTGTGTCCTATCTTTAGAAGTAATGTCATACCAAAGAAAATGAAAAGGTGGATTTCTACCTTGGGTACAAGACGGATTCAGTGTCTTTAGGTAAGCAGAGAATACAATTCCTCTGTCCTCTGCTCTACACAATTTAAATAACACAAACACACAAAAGCAGGTTGAACAATGACAGACTGTCATGTTTGTGGTGAACATACCAAGTCAGTTTCAAACATCTGAGATGGGCACTGGACATGGTAATAACCCATCCTGGAGCTGATACTTCTGCTGTCCTCACATCAAATAACAGCCCGGGTCCTGCCCTAAGCAGCCACTTACCCGTTCCCCAACATAGTTCCCTAAAATGGTCTGAGAGAAGAACAAGCCCACAAAAGCTTTTACAGGACACTGAGGGGTTGAACACCATCACTTTGCAGATAAGCAACATTTTTGCACATATTATCCTAAGTATATATATTATTAACCAATTACTATGCAATACAAAGGTAAGGATTTCAATTAACTCCTGCAACACTCCCCACATTTCTCACCAGCATGATAGTACTTGATGCTTCCAGAAATTGCGTGGAGTAAAAAAGTGAAACCAAGCATTTTGCTTTAACTTTCTAATACAAGGAAAAAAATCTCCTCCACTTCTGCTTCGCTCACACCTCTATTCTAAGCACTTCAGTTTCGTTTGCTCCAGAACAGTTTAAAGTGTAAACTCAGGAAGGGTCAGCTCTCCCCCAGTCACCACTGATGCTTAACATCCCCATGACCATACACCATGATCATGAAGCACGTTGTCATAATGATCTGGTGGTTTTGTGGATATAACATGGGACTGGAAGTTCAAAATAAAACCCCAAACCCCACATGATCTGCATTTCTGTTTTCCAGCCCACGTTTAACTGTACAAATGTGTAGGGTGGGGACTTTCACTCTTCCTGCTGGGCAATGCATGAACACTTCGGGTTTCTGATTTCACCCTGGAAAGAGAAAAACCCTTAAACTGGGACAAGAGTTGAAACTATTCGCAGGTGGAATAGAGAGACTCAGGATGCACTTTACAGCTGGAGGAAGAGCATTACAACTGATGGAAAACAAGCAGCAGCCCAAATCCTGCCCCACTTTTCTTCTCTGGCTCTCTGCTCTGAAAATCCCTGACATTCAGCTCCAGCAGCAGGGGAGCTGAGGAGTAAAAAGACTATTGTTCTGGCCTGCAGAGAGACCACAATATCAACAAAAATGATACCCAGGCTTTCCAAGCAGACATCTGCTGGAAGCAGACTAGGACCTAGAAAAGAGAGCAGTACTAATACACAGAAACTGGTAATAAACCCAGTTATACACCAGAACACAGGAGTCTATTTTTGATAATATGTAACAGCAAATTAAATCCCAGAGTAACTACAGCAGCTTTCTTGCTTGTCACAAGTCATGCCTCACCTACAGCAGCTTCCAGGGAACTGTACATCCAGCAGGTAAGTATTCTAGCAGTGCTCTCCTCTTTCAGGAGGATCCTCATTGCTGGTATTTACAGTGCCCAACTTTTCATAACAAATTATGTCTCCTAAACCAGGAAATTAGTCTCTGTTCTCAGTTGAAGGAAAGAGGCTCCTGCCAAGAGTGACTCAAAGCAGCAGCCTCTCTCAGCAGGATCCTGGTATTCCTATGCTCTTAGGGCAGACACTGAAGTCAGGCAGCTCCAAGTAGCAAGGCAAAATACCCACTGAAGCTCCTTTCCGTTCCACTCACCACCCACTTATACCCTTTTCCGGGAAGTAAGCAGTACTTCTGGCTACACAATCCTGGTTCCTGAACAGCTATTCAAATTACCCTTGCACCTTTTTTCTACCACTGAAGAACCTTATAGGGATGCACCTGGGCCAAGGCTCCATTACTCTCCCCCTCAAGCCTGGCTACAGCTGCATGTACAAGCCTCGAATGCAAATGATAATATTGGGAAGAAAGAGGAGAATTCCAAATTCGAGGTTTTCGAGATTTGAAATTCATGACCTAGAGCAGAATTTGGAGCAGCAGGCAACACTGTAACATTTATGAAATGCCACTGCATAGACTCTTGATACATTCCTTGCAGCATAATTAACTATAGTTATGGTGTCTTTTTGATAAGGGGCTGCAAAAGAAATCAAATTACCACTTAAGGCAACATTCAGCACAGAGAAGTGAGAGACACATAACAAAATTATGCAAAATGGTTATTAACTCGTGAATGTGTTCTCCTTCCATTCCAGAGAGAAAGAGAACTCAAACAGTCCTGTATTGTATTTCTTCCCCGTGCCTCTGCCCGAAGCAACTCTGAGTGCATTGAGTCCACGCACTGGCAGGTATTTCTCCTCTATGCTCTTAATAATTTCCAGTGAGGAAAACTTCATAGCTTTTCCTCTGCAGCCTCTTCCAACAATTCATCATCTTTACAGTACATGGGTTTTCCTAATGCTTGATCTGACTAATTTATTTACACCAAGAATGAGAGTACCATAGGCACTGCTAGACACACTTATTATCATCACTGCAGTGGCTTGTAATTAAACTTACTCAACACTTCCCAGTAGAGGACTTGTACTCAATTGAATTTAGACTATTTATGTTGAAATTCAGCATCTCAGTCAACTGCCTCAGGGCTGGTTTGAAGAATATTTCAACCAGAGATAATCAGTGATTTCTGTGAATGAATGGAGATACAATGTAAATTGCATGCTAGCCAGAGACCTTCCCTTGGAAAAACTTGGTATTGAAACCCTCCCCTGAGACCCACACACATCCTTGGAACTTGCAAATACATCCTAGCACCACTCCTATGGAAAAGAACTGAAATTTGGCCAAGCTGCATGTTTTCATTCCAGCCTTTCATACCACCACTGCTGCTGCAGTGAAGGAAGGTAAAATCCACGGCAGCTGAACCCAGCTCCCATGGCAGCAGATCCTCACAAGGCACAAACAGCTCAGAAACACAATCAGGTTGGAGCAGGGACATTTGTTCCACACTGAGCCTTTCCAGTTGGCAACTGGTGCCCTGGTCTTGGCACCCTAAGAACTGACACTGGAGCGAGATACAGGGCAAGATGCAACCTGAATTAAGTCTTCAAGAACACAGTCTAGAACCTGATGCTTTTCACTCTGAGCTCAGTGGCAAACCCACTGTTGTATTTCAGTGGAACAGAAGCTGGTTCCTAGTACCTGGCTCACAATCTGCCCTTCCACCTTGCCTGTGATATCTCCAGTTCAAGGACAAGGTACAGTGGCAAGGCAAGGCAGTGAAAAAGCCTATATCCCTGCTTTGAGCATGGGAATCTGCCTGCAAATAAATGGGGGGCTGAGTCCATAGTGCTGTCTCTTCATGGGTATAAAGTTTTTTAAATTAACAGATAATCAACCTGAAGGCATAGCACTCCAGTCTGAAGTTACACACTCAGTCTCACAGAAGGCTGATATACCATCTTAAACTCTAATTACCTTTTCCCATTGCTTTCCACCACAGTGCATAGAATGGACTCTCACTGGCACAGTGCCTACAGGGTCATTCCACGAGCAGCAGTGGGCTTTTCACAGCTGGAGCATGGGAAGGGGCATGAATCACAGCAACATTTTTCAAAGGGACCACTTAGGAAGAAGTTCTCAATTTGCAGTCACCCAGTGAAAGGGAAACAAACAAAACCTTAAGTGGGCTAGCAGCAGCTTTGGGGACAGATAAAAAGCTTTAGAAAAAAGCCCACCTTTGATCTCTTACGGGGTAATTAACCATAATATAACAACATACAAGTAAAGAGATAGAGATAAGCAAGGGCAGAACCTCAACAGAAACCCAGTATCTGGAGATATCATCATCTGTCTTGCCTATATGAAATGATGTACAACAGTTTGCACCTTAGGGGGATTCTAGCAAGGATACAGCATTTCAAGAGAGCATAAAGCAATGATTTCATTAAATTTGGATTAATCTCCAAATATTTTTTCATTCCTGGTTTTACACTGATGAGTAGTTTCATTTCTACAATCATTCCTCTTCGTTCCATCTACACCTCTATCTCAATCTAACATATTATTTATATATACAGGTCTCTGCATGTATTAAACTCTCTTTTTTCACTTCATTCTTGCCAGAAGAGTTTTAAATAACAGCAAAGAATCCTATTCAGGCTGTGTCCAAGACAAAGGAGGGAGTCCCCTCAGTCTGTCTTTCAAACCAAAACCACCCCAAGTTAAAAAAATGAAAAGCCTCCAGTGCTTTCCTGCCTAACAGGCCTCTTTACACTGGTGAAATTATTCAATTGTGCAAATGTTTGCAAAAGAGGGGCCTGTCACTGTAAGCTTCCCACATACATCTGATTCCAAAGCATGAGCCAATGAGTGTGTCAATCTAACAGCTCTCACATAAACACAACAGCACATCCAGGGGCATTTGAGTGTGTGAGGGCTGAAATAAGCACAGCTGTGTTTGGACTTTGGCATTTTCCCGGAGAAATTGGCTGCTCATGGCTCAGACAGGTGAACTCTTCACTGTGTAAAAAACTGGCTGGGTGTCTGGGCCCAAAGAGTGTCAGTGAATAGAGTTAAATCCAGCTATCAGCCAGTCCAAGGTGATGTTCTCCAGGGCTCAGTACTGGGGCCAGTCCTGTTTAGGACCTCTATCAATGATCTGGACAAGAGGATCAAGGGCTCCCTCAGTCAGGAAAGTGTAGGAGGTTCAACAAGGCCAAGTGCTGGGGCCTGTCCTTGGGTCACAACAACCCCAGGCAGTGCTACAGGCTGGGGCAGAGTGCCTGGGAAGCTGCCCAGAGGAAAAGGACCTGGGGGTGCTGGTGACAGCAGCTGAACATGAGCCAGCAGTGCCCAGGTGGCCAAGAAGGCCAAGGGCATCCTGGCCTGGATCAGCAATAGAGTGGCCAGCAGGACCAGGGTAGGGATTGTCCTTCTGTACTTGGCACTGGTGTGGCCACACCGCGAGTGCTGTGTCCAGTTCTGGGTCCCGCAGGACAAGCAGGACATTGAGATGCTGGAGTGTGCCCAGAGAAGGACAATGGGAGCTGGTGGAGGGTCTGGAGCACAAGTCCTGTGAGGAGCAGCTGAGGGAGCTGGGGGTGTTTGGCCTGGAGAAAAGGAGGCTCAGGGGAGACCTTATCACTCTCTGCCTGAAAGGGGACTGTAGCTACGTGGGGGTTGGTCTCTTCTCCCAAGTATGAAGCCATAGGACAAGGAAGCAACTGCTCCAAGTTGTACCAGGGGAGGTTTAGATTCAGTATTAGGAAAAAAAACATTCTCCAAAAGGGTCGTTAAACACTGGAACAGGCTGTCCAGGGTAGTGTTTGAATCACCACCTCTGGAGGTATTTAAAAGTTGTGCAGATGTGGCACTTCGGGACATGGTTTAGTGGTAGACTTGGCAGTGCTGGGTTAATGGTTGCACTTGATGATTTTGAAGGTCTTTTCCAGCCTAAAGGATTTGATAACTCTGCTGTGTGCATGTTCCTGTTCAGACCATGCAGTATTCAAACCTCTGCCATCTGCAACACTCTTGTTAATGTGCAGAGAGCAAGAATGTGCTGCACTCCTGGGGATGTAGCTCTATTTTAAAATTCACACCACTCGAACAACTTTCTACCAACAGTTCCAGGAACCTTATCCTTGCTAAAGGCCATGTAAACTTTTACAGACATGTCTTCTATATTACCCATTAACTTACTTAATTATTCCAAACACAAATAGGGGAAAAGCATCATTTGGTCACTTCAAGAATCCCCAAATGGCCAAACACTTATTTTATAATGTTTTCTTCAATGCCAAAATTATTTGTGTGAGCAGGCATGTGAAAAGCTGGAAAAAAAGTTTTTTTGGTTCTAATCACTGCAATGTCACTTTAGTGGTGGGGAACAACCTTTATTGAAATCTGTCATATCTTTGTAAGGAAATGGACTTAATCATGTCAAGGTCCTCTAATATTTTTCAGCTCCTTTAGCATACGCTCCCTATTATAGCACTGGCATTTTGAGAACAGCCAGATATTCAAGCCCTCAGCTTCATAAACAAGCATCTCATCAGCTTGGAACTACACAGAGAGGAAGCTGCAAAACCAAAACCACACTCTGCACTACACTATTTTAAGATGCAAAAATCAGAAGCCAACACTTCTTCATGAGGGGAATTTCTCTGTGTTCAGAAGACACCAGGACTGACCAGAGAAGCACCTCTTACAGTAAAGCACAAGGCTATTTTCTGCAATTTTAACATACTTAGACATACATGAATTGTACCTTTCATGCAGATAATGAATGCTGGTCTTTAAAAAAAACAAAAAGACAAAAAATATACAAAAATTATGCAAAGTAGCAGTTTTTTGTAAACAGCTGTTAGGTAGGTATTATGCAAAAATACCCCAAGCTAGGAGGCATCCCTCAAATGCAGCAGCAGCTCTGAACATACAGCAAAGGGAGAGCTCTCGGCTGACAGGGCTGGCATTTCAGAAAACAAGCTGACATTCCCTCAGCCTTGCCTCCCATAGAATGACTAAGCTAAACAAGCAGTATCTGTGTGCTGCCAATGTGAAAAATCACTGCTGGTTTATGCACGACGGCTCACCCAGAATGGTAACACGAAATCAAAAGTCTAAACTTTTCCAATGTACTGCCTCAGACAGAAGGTCCTGGCAGTGATGGAAGACACTGAGAAGAAAAAGAGATGAAGAAACCAAAGTTAATCTTCTTCATAATGTGGTTGTTGGGGCTTTTTCCCCCCCCTTGAAAGCGTTTATGATTGCGGTGTAGCAGAAATAGCCCTAAAAATCAAATGGTGATATATATCAGAGGACTGTAACTTACACACAACAATGCTGGTTTGGGCAGGACCACCCAAGAAAAGCTTCCTTGGACTCCTCTGGCTTTCAAACCACTTTTCTCAGGCAGCAGCACAAAGAACATCCAACCAAGAAGCCCAGAGGAGAACAGGAGGTGGCTGATCATGTGAACTAATTTCGTAAGTAGGTCCCACATACGTATTGTGTAAGATACATGTGACTCCATGTCTTGCACCTTTTGGTACCTTCAGTCAGGCTTAAGGAGGTTGTTACCACACAGACAAAAACATTAGATTGCCTTTGTGTTTCAAATGACCAAGAAACCCTGCTGGCACTGGTGCAAGCAATGTCATTTGCTAACAAAAACCCAGTACCAACTGACCTGGAGCCTAGGAGTGGTTTTGCTGCCACACAGATGGGAAAATTAGTCTATGAGCTGACAAATGAGAAATGTGAAGACCAGACATCCACAGCAGTATGTGGTACATATTACATTCTAAAATAGTCATAGGATGTTCAAAACTCCCAACAGACTTCAAATGTAAGGTTCCAGTCCAGGATTTCTACATTTCCATCACAGACACTGTTATGAGGACAGACTTTGGCTATGGAGCTCTCCAGGTGACTAACTGATTTTATGAACCAGTTATCTTCAGCAGTCTGACACAGCTCTTCAGATATATCTGGCTGCAAGATGTGATTGTTCCCTCCCTACTGTCACCCCCAAGTCTCCAGATTATATTTTCTGCTTTCTGTCCTTTTAACCTTCTGCTGCCTACGCTATATTAAGTCCAGACTATGACATGAAACTCCCTGTGGCAAGAGCTCTCGCTGCATCTCTCAGGCGCAGGCTGTAATTTCTCTGCAGGACAGTCACCAGTAAAAGTTATGACACCAATTACTGGGCTGTAATACTCACACAGCATTAAAAACCCCTGGCTTGTGAAAGTCTTAAAAGTGCCTGCTACAGCAAATGGCTTGCTTTATGTATTTTCCCATTAGCAACATATGAAATGATTAAACAGACCCCTTTTGGTGCCCTGCTTGCTTTGTGGCTGCAAGCATTTTCTTTCCAGTCGATGATGTGGCTTTTTGATTTGGTTTGGATGAAGTGCCAGAGGAAGACATCATTCATTCAGCACAACAGAACATTTGTTTCATATGTCTCATGCCAAACTGAAAGCAACTTCATTTTGGTCCTGCATCAGGACCAACTCTCCACTTGCCAACAGCAATGAACTGACAGTACTCTGGGATTGCTTTTCTCTATGTGTTCATCTACTGCAAGAAAAGAAGCCTAAAACTAGTAAGAGCAGTCACCAGCAATCTCATGGAGTCCGCTGCCAAGGCATATAATGAGAAAACAGTCAAACCCAGTGATCTTCCCAGAAGTATTAAAATTATGTTTGACAATTTTCAACAGCCTGAAATTGTTTGCATCTAATAAGCAACTGTGCATTCCCCTAGCTCCAAGTGCTACCAACTCTAATCAGTCTTCCTGCCCCTTCTAACACACAACTCTTTCAAAAACATTCAAATATGAAACATCCTAATTGAAATATATTGCATTCCTTCCCTCTTTTTGTATACAAACACATAGATACATGTCCACGTATATATGTGAATACACACACACCTGAACAGAAGAAGACATGAAGATAGGTACCAGCACTTCCTCAAGTTCAAGAGGGTGTATTGTCCCACAACAGCTGTTTGTTTCCCAGGCAGCTATGAGAACGTGCCCTCAGGACTTGGGACTATCAGCTTTAGTGAGCCAGACCTCCAGCTCACATCATTTGGCATGGCTCACGATGCCTGGCTCCTGCAGAACTGCCCTCAATCAACACCACTTGAGCAGTTCTAAGCACCTTACAGAAGCTTACAAAGATAAATGTCAAATATTTTTCAGCTGCAGTTTGGTCTGTGTCTTATGTCTCCCACTCAATTTCTCATTCCACAGGAATTAGGCTGAATTCAAGTATCCATAGAGCTGAGCTATCTATACACATTCCAAGAAGTGGCTTACATTCCAGATGAGCAGAACTGACAAAGAAAAACCCGATTTGCTGAGTACTTGCACTTATTTTATGACAGGTTTTGTCCATTAAAAGCAGGAACAGTGAGCAAAGTAAATGTACTTGAATAGATGCTTTTGCAACAGCCCCGTCAATTAAATTGATGTAAATTATTTATGTCTTCGTCCTGCAAAGACTGATGGACAGTCACAATGCAGGACACCTGCTCCTCAAAAGGAGCACAAATATACACGTGCACTGCTCAACAAATGCAGAGATGCTCAAAGTAGCTGGACTCTAAAATTTGCAATGAAATGTCAAGCGCATCATCTTCACCCATTCGTCAGAAGCCAAAGCAATGCTGCAAGCACCAAGAGACAGCTGCCTATTAGGCTGCAACCAGAAATACCTTCAGCTAAAGCTCAAAATGTACTGTTTATATTTATCTTTGGCTGAAATTCATGTTCTCTCCCATAGCTCACACTGTATTTCAATGTACACAGAAGATGTTTGTCTCAGCTAAGATCACAGCCACATAAATTTTGAGACAAGCTATTTACATAGAGAGAAAACCTTTTAGTATTCTCCTGGTTACAACTATTTGGAAAGATCAAAAAGACTTTGGTAGTCAAATTTAAATTAATATTTCCTAAAAGTGACTCAGTGTCAGAGAGCTGCACATCATTGGAGGTCTCCTCCTCTTTGTAAAAGTGATTAAAGATTTAAGATCTTTGCTTCTGCCAGTTGTAGTTCATCTAATGCAGACCACTGGGACTGGTTTAAACATATTTGGGTTTGTTTCTTTTATCAATGTGTTATTTATAAAAATGTACTTAGCATTGCATCAGCATTTCAATGCTAAGGACTCATTTTCTGGAATCTGGAATGTGTTTTTACCTGGTGCAAATAACATTCTTCCCTGTCTGAAACTTGGCAAAGAAATTTCCCAGTAACAAAAATACAGTTTTTGTCCTGCTTGCTTTTGCTCAGAAGAGAAGAGAAACTAATTTTTTGCTTCCAATTTGCTCAGTTCATTTTCACATATTCATTTTTGTTACCACATTAAGGACATGTTTGGACAGGAGAACTTTCTCATCTGTTTTTCTTGTAAACCACCGTAGGGATCATATTCAACAAGCTATTTGCATTCTTTATTTACCATTGATTTAATTAGAATAGGTCTGTTTTATTGGCTTTCCCATTTATTCCACCAAGAGTTAAGAACTGAAATAGTCTCTTGCATCTGGCCTGAAGTATCTGCTCCATTACCCCTTCCTAAATCACAGCCAGAAAAGAAAAATCTTCTCACAGCTCTTAATTGTTCTCTTCTCCTATTCCCAGTTACCGAATTTAGCTCTGAACTCAACATGGTTGTCTCTGTGAAAAGAGGGAGATCGATCTACACTAACCATGTTTTACATTTGAGGACTCTTCTCCTGGGATCTGCCAGTGTAAGACGAAGAGTTAATTTGAAACACATTATCTCATTATTCATGGCAGAGGAATGGAAGCTGCTGGCAAGATGCCAAGTCATTACCTATTTTATGTCTGGATTGACAAACAGGCATCTGTTTTAAACATAAAGCTGGTCTTTCCATGGAGGGTTTTAGGTTTGGGGGTTTTTTTGAATAGGTATTCTGAGAGTGAAACTCCTTGGCTGGTATGTGGAATGGGCTTCCAGCAAACAAAATAATACAAATAATACATAAAGATGCGGCTGGCAGATTATCAGCATAATAGAGGGGTAGCATAGGTGTCAGACAAAAGCCATGGCTGTGACATGGAGAATGCTGCCCATAAAAGCAATAAGGGAATAAATAATTTAGCTACAATTACTGTCCTCGAGGTCATGATTTGTGCTGCTGTCATAGTCTGCAGAGGCCACAGAACGTCCGACCCGTCTGCCAACACTGTCCTGAAAAGACAGCAGTGAGACAATTTGTCCTGATTTAAGAGGCGAGATGATGCCTGGCTTATTACACTGCAAATTCTTAGCATGGAGCCCTGAAACCACTCTCCAGCCCTGGAATCAATAAGCAGCAAATTATAAGCAGCAAATTATAGGTGTTGCTACTGACTTCCGCCTCAAAGAGACACTGCCTGGGTAAGACCCACAGAAGACAGAACGCTTGTCAAGACCAAGCCAAGGAATGGAGCCCCACAACCTGAGATACAGGACGTGTGGGAAGTCTGCAGGAGAGCTGCTCTGTGTCAGAAAACTCCACATCATTTCACAGCAAGCCCAGGCTTGACAGTTCTTTGTTGAGATCTTTGGCCACGACTCTGGTCTCTGAAGTAACAAGAACTTGTGGGACCGAGCTAAGCGTCCTATTCCGGATGAGCAAAACTGTTCAGAGCTTCTGTGCTGAAACACAGCTCTTGTTTCCTCTAGAAGTTCTTCCTAAAGAGAAGTTTCTCCTACCTTGAAGCACCACCAACATGCTGAGGACAAAGGATATGTGTGTCAACAGTGCTTTTGAAACAGATACCACCCTATCTGGGGGCTAACCTGCCCTAAGAGCAACCTGCCCAGAATATGTAGCTGGATGGCCGACATAATTTTCTGTGTTCCTGGTGGAGAAGTCACAAGACAAGAGGGGGAGCATCCCAGAAGATTATATAAACAATGCAGTTTCATACACCAAGGCATTTTTCTTGTTCAGGGACACTAGAATAATTATGAGACCATATTTGTCCTTCTTCATGACTCCCCATGATTGCCAAGACTCCTGCACGTTCACAGAACTGCTGAGATACAGCCCTACACACTCATGAGTCAAACTGTGAAACTCATGAGACCAACTTAAAAAAACAACCAACCAAAACCAAACAGAACACCACACCATGAGACTTTAAAATACAAATTTTCTGTTCTTTTATTTCCTTCCTGTTTTTCAAATAGGAGATACAAGATATGCAAGATGTTTCAGCACTTTTGGGCTCCCTTTCTGGGCAATCCCCTGGCTCCCAGAACTGGGACCTAAAGGAAAATATCATCTACCCCAGGTCTAGTATGACAGAGAAAGGAAAGCAACAACTTAGGAAGACAACCACCTGAGACAAGAGCATGAGGTTGGTTCTGGGTCTGTTTAAATCAGCTGGAATTGTACTGTGGATTGCAAGAGAAGCCTCCAGGTCCTGTGCTCCAAAAAACCCAAGGGAGGGAAAGCCTGAGCAGATACCACTTTGGCTTTTCTCCAGTCCTTGTCAAAATAGAAAAAGGCAGCTTAAGAAAAATCCATCAGCTTTACAATGGTACATCTGAGAGTGCATCACTAACAGAGGAACTGTGCCCCTGTCTTAAACAGGTTCCCTGACTGTGCCCTGGCTTTGAAGGATTTCCTTGGAGCAGCTTAAGAAGTATTTTTATGCTGAGATACTGGATTTTTTACTGCAGCTACCAATGCATGTTAGCTTCTGCTGTTTCTGTTATGGGTCCATTACCCCCAGGAAAATACACGGGCAGGGAATAGCACCTTTTACAACTGCAGTAGCAAGACTGTCCAAAGCTCATCCATCAATGCCCAGAATATACAGCTCAGTAAAACACGCAGGAAGATGACTGGACTGTGAAAGAGAAGATACCAATCACTATTTTAAACAGCCCAGGGGAGTTCAAAGGGTCAAAGGTGTTTCATCCTTGCCCACATCTTCACTTAACAGCACTTTCAAGGGCTCATTCCAGAACCATCTACACTGCAATTCCAAACTATACGCAGAATGATTTGCACCAATTACTGAACTTAAATGAAAGAGAGGTTGGGGTGGATTTTTACCTCTAAATATCAAAATGTCAAAACAGCTGGGATGGTCTGGAAGGCTGGTGAGTAAATGCTTGTGGTTCAGACAGCAAGATTTAGGCGCATACTTACGAAAATTGGCTTTATATATTCTTTATATGGGAATAGAGGCACCTTGGTCCCTTCTTTCTCAATCAGCGATCATCTGCAGACGACGGCTCAGAAACACCTGCCAGTCACTGATCTGAACTGCCTGCCTACCCAATTGACTGCAGAGATTGTAAGAGTGGGCCTGATGCACCCTTCCCAGCTTTCAGCCATCCATGGAGCCCCTATCCAAAGCATCCCAAGATGGGAATGCAGATCCAGGAGAGAGGCTTTGGCTCTGGGATGCCGGCTTCATCACACAACAGCGCACCTTCGACAGTGAGCTGCACCCAAGAGGGGTAATGTTTGCTTGTCACTGGGAGGGAAGACAGCTCTGACCTCTTGTGTTGTCATGGACAGGCACAGGACATTTAACCTTCCCAAAACAAACAGATGGTTTTGTAGGACCTGCTTTAATGTGCATGGGTGCCAGTTCAGAAAAAGCTCAATGGAGGGGCAACTGGGCCTCACACGGTCTGAGTGTGACATGAACCTACACCCCAAGTATCGATGTTATTTGGCATCTCTCCACAACAGATGGGATGGATGGATGTATAACAGGCAGTTTTATTTCTCTGTCTATAAGTAACAGCTCTGCCACATATCCACCAGTGCAATGCACCAATGTCTCCTTTGGATATGGGTAAGAGAGATCCCACAGGCACCTGAGCTTTCAGACATACAGAAGTGCTTAGCACTTTCAGTAGTTAGTTTTAAATAAACTGCAAATTTGAAAGAGAAATAGACCTCACACTTTTCTGAATACAGCTAACAGCTTTTCCTAGTATTTAAGAGTTATACTCTTCAGTTTGAGGGAAAAAAAAGAAGGGGTCATTTTTGTTGGATCAGTGATGAAAAGCACCTAGCAACTTGGATGTCCCAGTGGAGAGAACACAAGAAATTCCACTTTCAAAGAGCTCAGCAGCCACATTTTGCAAGCCAGGATCTTCACCAGCACTTTCAAGTGCCACATCGAAGACATAAGCTAACCTGAAATCAGGACTGACATTTGAAAAACTTTCACCACTCCACATCTGTGATACCTTTTCAGCTCCTGCCCTGAAATCAATTTACACATTGGATTTCCTAGGAGAATATACTCACTGAAAGAACGCCATATATCTGGAGGTGTATTACAAGGCAGTATTCCTGATATAGCTGTAATCAAGCTGAAACCAAGAGGAGGGAACAGCTTGAAGGCTTGGGACTGAGAACAACAATCATAACTCTGCATTTAAAACTGATGAAAAGAAGACAGGGAAATGGGGAAATAAATCTTGAGACCAGTGGTTCAAAACAGAATGTCCTCAGCTGAAAATAAAGATGTCATTGTCAGAAATGTCTAAGGATAGTTTTATTTCATTTAATAGAAGAAGACAGTACCCAAAAAATGTCTCTGTATTAAAAACGAAAATAATTAAGGGTATATGTTAAGACTATGTATTCAATATATATTACTGACTATTCAATATATTATCAATATTCTTATATTAAGAATGTAAGAATAATATGAAAGTATGTCTAACTCTGTGAAACAAACAAACAAAGAAAAAAAAACCAAAACCAAACCAAATCTCTACCATATAAATGCTAGCCTAAAAGGATCTAGAGAAGCAACCTCCTCTGAAGCATTCATTGCAGTGTTTTAGAATTACATAGACTCAATTTATACTGCCTTTCTAGGGCAGCAGTTCAGTGATGCCAATCCAGCCTACAGAGACTAAACTGTACACCAGGGGTTTGTAGAGCAGGGCTGCTTGCTCGAATCAGGATGTAAAACTGACAGCAGCCATAGCCTTCGGCATGTGAGGAGCTCTGGGATATCATTATTGCTAGGCACATAGTTTGGGGCTCTTGTGTTCAGTGTATCCTGTCATGAGGTATAAAACACAGCATCAAACAGGAAACTTGGAGAATTTGAATTAGCTTTGATTTTCTTTCTGTTCATATGCCCAAGTCAGAACACCTATCTTTCTTCCTAGTACCTCCTGCCAAATTTTAAAAACACGAGCATGTAACAAAAGAAGCACTCTAGTAACCTCTGCTGCACTAATCAACATCAAAGCTAATAACTCTCAGCTAATACCACACTTATACTGCTGTTGGCCTGATCACACATACAATGTGATGATTTTTAAAAGCAAAGGGGACTTCGGGAAAGTTATTGGGAATTGCCTTTTCATATAATTTCCCCCAGAGGATATGAGACAATAATGTAAAGATCCAGCACAGCTCAACCGTGCAACATGGAAAAATAAAAGAGTTTTGTCAGTGGCATCAACAGATGTGAGACCAAGGTGCAGGTGAACTCAAACAATGTGGAAAGGCAGACTGGGCAGTAAGGATGACACTGTGCACCTAAACCCAGAATGTGATGGTCACACATCCACATCCAACTCCACAGCTGCACACCTGAACAAAACCAGCCTGGTTTCCAAGGGTCTGAGCAGCCACAGGTTTCACCAACTCCTACAGTAACTGCAAGAGTCCTCACTTCTGAAAGCTAGCGGCTTTCACACAAATGTCTGAAGGACATCTCAGCTCAGGCACTGAGCTCTGAGCATCCTAAATTTCCTTTTTCCTATTGAAAAGTTCAGAGACTGGAGCTATATAACAATAAATACATTCATAAAATAATAAGGTGTCTCTATTGTACTATTTACTTCGTTGTGAAAACTTGCCTTTTCATTTGCCATTTAAAGGGTTTCAGTGTATTTTCCCATGAGCACAAGTCACATCAGCTTTTATTTAAGAAAATACAGGCTTCTAGCTCTCATAATAACAAAAACATGAGAAGTGGAGACATTTATCAAAAGGCCCAACAACAAACTAGGAGAGCTGATTGACAAAGCAGCTCAGGTGCTGAGGAAGAAGCCTCGAGCATGTTTTTCCCACTAGTGCTGGCAATTCAATATGTATTGTGCTTGAACCTGCAAAAAAACTCAACCAAAATGTTACAACTTGAAATAAGAACAGAGGCAAAAAAATTGCTCTGTGCTGAAATGTCATTTACCTGCTTGCTAACTACCCAGTTTGGGTACCATTTCAAAGAGTCCATGTTACAACAGTTCAGATGAAAAGATATTTAGGTCCTTAAAAAATTCATTGGTTTCAGCTACTTCTAGAAATTGAGAGAACTAGGTTAGCATTTGCATTTCTGCATACCTCCAATGGATGAAAACAAGCTGATAAATTGTAACAGCACAGAGAAATCGATGTTAAAAGCCATAAACTGTCCTCACAGTGCCAATGTGAGCTCTGAGCCTGCCTGCACAAAGTTCAAGCCCATCATGATCAAAATACAGATGGTCTTATCAGATGGAACTGGGTAAACACAGGAGAGAAATAAGTCATACTTAGAGGAGCTGACTTGAACGAGGAAAACAGCAGCACTGAATTTTTCTTTAAATGTGACCGCTCAGATTTAGAGCAATGAAGAGACTTCCATGAACATTTTTAGTTCTACATAAAGTATTTTTGTCTTGACAGAAGAAAACTATGGGGTGTAATTCTTGTTTACAGCAGCAACTGCTTTCCACTAATCTGTGTAAAGAGACAGAAATGTAATTTTCCAAATCTGAAGATCCTTTTGCCTTGCCAGAACAAGAAGAAACATTACAAGTGTGAGATGTTTGTCTGGGAGATTTTTTCTCCTTTTAAAGAGAACTGATCTTAAAATAAAATGTGCAAATAGGGGAAAGACACATAGCTAGTCTCTTGATATTCTTTATAGCAGGAATTAATCTGAAAGCTGTTCCAAGTAACTAACAAAAACGATACCCATTAAAACCTACATAGACCTCATTGCAAGAGAAACACAAGCAGAAACTGGGGAGGTTCTCACAGTGGAGCCTCTTCACAGTGTATCTGAAACTTCAATGATCATAGGAGGACTTCTGGTACAAATAGGAAAAAAAGACCAATAACAAAGCAGGATTAGATGGTGCTCATATCAAAATTTAAGGACACATAGTTGAGATAGCTGGGTTACTGCAAAATTAAACACATGCAGCCTTTAGAAAATATTTTGGAAGGATCTGGGCAACCAAGGTCTCTATGACTAATGTTCGTATCTGGCAACTTTGTGAAGCCTTTAATAAAGGACAACAGATACCCAGATAAATACAAGCTCCAGAGTCAATACAGCTGCTGTAAAGGGAGCCCTGCCTTTCCAGCCTCTTGGAGTTCACACAAAATGTCAGCAGCCAGGTGAATAAAAGTGATTTATCTCACATAATCTGGATTTCAAGAAGAGTTGTGATAAAGATCTTAATCTAAATTTGTTGAAAGCTAAAAGCTTCAGGATAAGAAGGGGAGTTCCTGACTAGAAAAAGAATCATTTAAAAGTTAGGAAACATAGGATAGAGCTAAGGATTCATCTCCCAGTCAGGAGGTCATCAGTGAAGTTCATTAGGAGCCCACACAGGAGTAGGGAAGACAGCATTATAAATCCACAGCTAATCCACACATTGAATTCTACACGAAGCCCTGGTCCTCTCACCTCAGACAAGATAAATTCGAGCTGGAATATGCCCATGGAAAGGCAGCAAGAATGATTAAAAGTCAGTCTAAGGAGTGACTGAATAGTCTGGGACCCATTAGTCTGGAAAACACCTGACTTAGGGGAAAAGATGTCTGTAAAAGGATGCCTGGCATCAGTGTGGATAGTGACTGACTGCTTGGTGTCTTCTCCAAAGCAAGACCTTGAATCTACTAAATGAGCTAACGGCACCTCTGCTCTTCACCCAGGCAGGGTCACCCTGTGAAAGGACACTGTTGAGTACAAGGAGCTTACAGAGGCTCAGGAGGAGACTGAATCAGAAAACTGAGTTTTCTTGTGAAGCAGAACACAGGATACAAAAACTGGTCCCTGAGTTTCAGTCAAGGGCTTTAAATTTTATCATCTTGCAGCTGGGCAGGGGAAGCTGTTCAGGGGTTACTGCAATATACAGACATGCCAGTAATGTGTCCTGCAGCAAAGTTAAAGGATGCCTAGACTGAAGCTTCTGCATTTGTTTTTACCTTCAATTTAAATCTCTTCCTTGCATCTATGAATACAGAGTCAGAATGTGCACAGAAGCCAATCTGAAATCATTCCACACATTGCATTAGGGAACCACCTGATGTTCATTCTGCAGTCACTACCTGTAAGATGAGCAAACAGCTCAACAGAACAGCAGATGTTGCAGAATTATTGCTCATCTCCTGGTTTATCTCATTTCCACTATGAGGAAATCACAGCTTTGTCCAGTGTCATTTGAAAGTTGCAGCAGGCACTCGCCATAAATGCTGGTCATATTTCCCCAGCTTCATTACAGGCTCCTTGCTGGGCTGGAAGCAGAAAGCTCATTAAACATGACTTGTAGGTCTAATAGTTAACTTACAGAACAATGAAAGAAGTCTGCATTAGCTCGGTCCAGAAGGTGGCTGCACTTAATTGCTTCTTTCAAAGACCCGTTCCTTTGTGAAGAATGGTGGAGAATTGCTGATCATTATTACCAATTTGCTGGGACACTTAAAACATCAATCTCCCTACACAGAAAGCACTTGCTGAAATTATCACCATTTACATTGCCTGATGAGCTTTTGCTCCTTTTTGCAATTTGGAAGTAGGCCACCCCATTAATAGATTCTCAGACAGGTTTAAGCAGGGAGGCATTAGTATGTCCCTGCTAGTTATAACAGTGTCATGGCAGAAGTACCAGTGAGCCTACTGAAAAGCAATCACAGAAGCATCTATAATCTTTGGGCAAAATCAAATAGCAGGCATGGAAATTAAAATCAGCACTGGTTTGTTGGTTAATGAATGGCTGAGGTCTCGCAGAGCAGTTATAATTTTAATGAATTGAGGATAGAAATGCCCGTCAAGTAGATATTTAACCCTAAAATAGAAAAAAACCCAGTTCTCTGGCTGCTGCTGAGTTAGGCTGGGGATGGAGCTAATGGCATAAAGGTGACACATTTTGGTCCAGATCTATGCAATCTTATGGCAGGCACCTCTGCAAAGAACTACCCTTAAGGGATGCTTGGAGACCAGCAACAGTCCCCTCCCTACCCTTCACACCTTGCTAAAGGGCCTGAGTTTTAGGGGAAGAGCTCTGGTCCTCTGTTCCTTTACCTGACCTACTGCAAACCCCCTCTCAAGCACAGCAGTTGCTGATAACAGCAAACCAGCCACACTCCCAGCTCCTTCTCACAGCTGCATCCTCAGCCTCAGTCACTGCGGCACAGAGCCACCGATGCCAAACAAAAGGGAGAGATTCTTCATGAAGGGCAGTTCAGGAGTCACTTCTGCCATTTATCACTGCACTGAAATGCCTCAGAGTCCTAAAGGCAACCTTTGCTCCTTCCCATGTCCCATTTACTGATGTTAAGGCCGTCAGCAGGAATATAGTGATACAGAAACAAGAAATGAAGACACAGGAGGTGATAGTTTGGGTAGCTATTCTCCCAAATCCTGACTAAGCATTTTTCGGCACCCTGAAATCATTAATACCTTGTTCCCATGGCAGCAGCTCATTTCAGAGCAGTTTAATTCCACCCAAGACTAACATGCAATGTTGGAAATTATTCAAGTACCTACTACCAACTTTCTCCCACAGATCCACAGCATGTGAGGCAAGATTCAAAGCTTATTTCACTGTGGTTTTTTGGCTAAACTTTTGCATTCAAACAGCAACATAAAACCCCATCATAAGACCTGTAACAAGTCAAAATTAAGACAATTCCATTAAAATGAAGGCTATTTTGGAAGGAAAGGAAGGTGCAGCATGCAGTTGGCAGCTGTGGCACAGGGTGCTGCTTGCCTGGCACAGCTCTTGCCCAACCCAGCAGATTGTGAGGGCTCAAAAGCTTTTAATGAGAGAGTGAAGGAGGCTTGAGTAATCAATAAAGCAACCAATGATAACGCAGTACCTTTGATCTGCTTTTGCTTATTCAAATATCAGCTCCTTAAAAATCTAGGAAAAAAGAAATACAGTAACCAGACACACCTACAAGTAGACTCCTGGAGTTACACATTTACTACTGCCATACTACTGAACAACATAGGGCAAGTTAAGTAACTGCAAACTTGCAGGCACCTTTTAAAATGTGCTTCTAGCCAGCTATAGAGAGCTGTAAATTCCCTTACAGTTTAGATGTTAAACCTGAAGACACAAAGGACTTCAAATACTAAGTAGTTAACTGCCAGTCAATTTTAAATCAAGATAATTAACACACATACAAGACAATATATGTCTGATAATTAGTTATATTCCACATTGTTTCTCACCAGCCCATTCATTTCCAACCCCCTCCTACCAAAACCAGCCAGAAATAGCTCTCTGTCCTAAAATGTCCCAGCTCCCAGCTCCAGCCATTCTGTAGCTTGAAGAAGTAGAAGAGCTAAGACAGACCTGCTGGCTTCAGTCCTTACAAAGGTATACACTAATCCACCTTGCATTAGGGAAATTATCTCTCTTCCACCCTTTTATGCCATCTTCTGCTCAGGGAACATCTTTCCCTGCCAGGCAGCACCAGCATGTCACTAGAAATACAAAGAAGAGACGAAATGAATCAGGAAACCAGTAAGTTAAGCAAGGAAACAGGCCTGGGTGGGATGAAGTGACACAATCTTGAGAAATAAAATTAAGTCCAGTCCCACATCAAGCCTGGCTGGAGGCTTCTGTACCCAACTGTTCCCTGGGACTGCTGTCACCTAGGGCCATCACCATGGCAAGTAATGAAGGCATAAAAGAAGAAAAGTCAAGTGTCCAGCGTGGCCGGGTCCAAGGATGCTGTGGAGCCTCATGCACAGCCAACAAGCCAATTAGCTATTCTGAACAGTCACACTAAAAAATTACTTCTGTAGACCTCCCGTTCTGTTTGAAGGCAAAGAGACCTAAATTTGGATCTGTATGCTAAACCTGGCACATCTCTGAAATAAGCTCACCAGCAGCAGCAGCAACAGAAAGCCAAGCGTAGGAGCCAGCGAAAAAACCAGAAGCGCAAGCTGCACAGTTCCAAGGTGGAAGAAATGTCTTGCTTGCTGGCAGGAGAAATACACTGTTTTTTAAAAAAAAAAAAAAAAGGGGGGACAAAATACATCCCAAAACAAGACAACAAACAAAGCAAACCCGACCTCGCAAGCTTTAGGCACCCTCCTATTGAAACTGATTATGCAAAAGCTGGTTTTCTTCCAAGGACACCACCAGACGTAGGTGGACAAATCCCACTGGCACAGGCAGGGTTGCTGAGAAGGCATTTAAGATCAGGAAGATAACATTTAAACCCTCCATTCCCACAGGAGGGGAAATTCCCATACTTTGTGCTTGCTGGGACACATTCAGCTCGCCCTTTGCTGCACTGTGAAATCCAGTGTCTCAAACTCACTGCTGTCATTTTCCTTGCACACTGAATGTGCTCAGCATGTTCAGGCCCCATCAGCTACTCCACAACCTCCTAGAACTGAGAGGGCACTTAAGGGTAGAAGAAAATATCAATCTGCTGTCAAAGCTCCTCATAGTGCATTCCTGCAGATAGTTTGCCGTGCTCACAATGTCAGCTCACCATTAACATTTTGCCCACAGTAACTCTACAGTCCTTCTTGGTAAGGCTGCACAAAAATCAGCCAGCCCCCAGCCTGGCTAATGCTACTGTCCAGCTCAGCATATGACAAATGCTCAGATTTATCCAAAAATAATACCCATTTAATTCCTTTAAGGTCAGTAATGCTGCCTCTTGTAACACAATTGTAGCAGACTTAAGCCAAGCAGGAGTAACAGGAGCCGCACCAACTGCTGAAGTGCTGGAATATGCGGAAGCTTGCAGGACCTAAACCAAGGGAAGGACTCACAAGAGGCTCAGGCCAGGCCTTAACTCAAGGAGTAGATATCTGACTGATGTTTGTCATGCAAACTTCTTACCCAGGATTTCCCAATTTCTGTTTAAAGAAACCTCTTGTGCCCAATGATTGGTGAAATTGGCTGTAGTCCTGCAAACAGTAGCAAAACCCATTGTCTGCTGCAGAAGTACTGCAAATATTTCTCAGAGGCAATGAAAATGAAAAGACTTTGATAATTGCTCTTTTACTGGGGAAAACAATATTTTCTAGCCATTATAATTCTTTTCCCCACAGGCACAAACCTTTGCCATTTCAAAACAAGCTGGTGTGATTGTCACTGATACACTGCATGTGAATGCTTCCCTGTTACCTTGTTCTGTCCCTTCTTGCTATCATAAAGTAAACCCATCCATTCCTAAGACAACAAATACCCATCTTTAATAAACTAATGGTCTGTGTAACATCTATCACAATGGAGCTTTGATGCTAGATTAGAAGCTCTAGGTATTACCATACAAGTAAATAACAATTTTTTAGCCAGGATAATAACAAGAAGCCTAGATAAGCAAGTCCTAGCAAATAGCTGCAGTGGGAAATAGCTTGGCAGAAAAAGAAGCACACAAAAATGAAAAATAAAACCAAAAGAACAAGACTGAAATAGTGAACTTCCTCTTGAATATTCTATTAGAACTGACAAAAGACTCAAAACTCTCTGCAAAGAGTCTCTTTGTAAATTATATTTCCTAATATCATCTTCTAATAGCTGATTAAGCCCTGCAGCCCAGCAAGCCAAGGCAGCCCGCTATCTGATCTCTGCTCACACAGATACTCAGACTGTTCTCTCGGGTATGTAGGTTGCCTTGCCGGATAAACCAGAGCATAAATCCCAGAAAAGAACTGAGCACCACATTCCCTGTCCCTTGGCTTTTCACTTATATTTGTTTAAAACCACACAGGACAGCAAAATAATTTCATAGGTAGGAGGCATTTATCCATTGTAGAGCAAGTGAAGTCAAAGGCCAGAAAACCACCACCCAGCCATCCTTGCTACAGAGTGCTTGTTGGGGCAAAATCATCTGACCCTGTCTCCTTCATCTGTAGTAGGAGTTCTGCTACTGATTTTCAAGGGAGGAATCTCAGTGTCTCATTTAACATACTCAGAATTCCCATTAAATAGCTAAATCTATGGCAGATTACCTGAAATCAGGATTGTTACAGATGGGTTTTGCTGAGGTAGCTGGAGTCCATGAGCAGAAAGGGTCACAGAATCAACTAGGCTGGAAGAGATCTTTGAGATCAACCTGTGACCAAACACCACCTTGACAACCAGACTGTGGCACTGACTGCCATATCCAGTCTTTTATTAAATACCTCCAAGGACAGTGACTCCACCACCTCCATGGGCAACCCATTCCAACGCCCAAGCACCCTCTGTGAAGAACTTCTTCCTAATGTCGAACCTAAACCTCCCTTGGCACAGCTTAAGACTGTGTCCTCTTGTCCTGTCGCTGGTTGCCTGGGACAAGAGACTGACCCCCACCTGGTCACAACCTCCCTTCAGGCAGTAATTCTGCCAGCTGCCGCTCCAATGAGAAAAGGAAGTATCAAACTTGAACTGATTTCTTGGAGCAGCACAGTAAGACACAGTAGTCTGTGAACTAGCAGGCTAAGTGTTCAACAAAACGAAGAGTAGCAAGAGAGAGAGATATTTTGGTCTGGAAGCATATGGACTGCTTGGAATTAATATGCTGGCTGGCACTCACCAACTATCAAAGGTGTATCTTAAAGCTCACTATAGCAACCCCATGAGTCAACCACTCACTGCCTATTTCTGAGAACAACAGAGGAAGAAAAGAAATAAAGAAGCTAAGTCATTACTAAATGCATTTCAATATTTCTGCTCCTCATTTAAAAGAGCTGGTGCAGATATGAGAGAAGGATGCAGGGAAGAACACTGTTCGCTCAGAAATTTTCCAGCTTGTATTTGTATTTTGGATCCATCTTAAGACTGGATTGAGCTGCAAGGGAGCTGGGAGATGAGAGAGGAGATGCCAAAACAGCTGTGCTATCTCACACTTCCTTCTAGCTTGCAATTGTAGAGATGTCAGAGCTTTCAGCTCATACACCTGACAGACTCAGCGGCCCAGCTCTACATTTCCAAGGTCCCCATTAATCATTTCCCCCAGAGCTCCATGGTAGACAGCTTCATATTGAGTGACCTTAGGGGAGAGGGAATTCAATTTTTATTGTGTATCTCCCTGGGGGACTTTTCCCATTGACACACCAGTAGGTGCCTTGGCGGCTGACCACAAACCCTGCCGTTGCAACAGATCTGTCAGCCTGGAGAAGCAGATTGGGTCAGCAGAGAGATGCACCTCTGGGCTCCAGGGCTCCTGGGGGAGTGTCCACACTCAAGACATCACTGTGACTGGGGAAAGGGCTGACAGCTTCACTTTATTTTGTTTAAACCCATACATCTGCTAAAACAGTACTTTGTTTCCCAAACTCTTCCATTGCCAAGGCTTAGGAGAGGCAGTCTTTAGTGACAGTGCCTGGTCCTAACAGCAGGTTAGGGTTGCCCCATCCCACACCTATCTTGGAGCTGTTTGCTAGGTAGATATCCTAGCAAAATTCAGACTCTGATACTCTACATTTTAATTCTCAAGAGTAATCCAAGATCTCCAAGAATCCTACTGGCAATATGTAGGCATCTGAATAAAATGAGAAAGTATTTATTACCAACCAAGTCTGGCTTGGACATGGGGCATGTTCATATGCCAAAGCTGGCACCCAAGATGGGAAAAATCAATACCACCTTGCTTACTAGCACCTATTTGCACATGACATGAAATCAACTTTGGGATCCATGTTTAAAACTGTTTCTAACAGTGTCTGACTGAGTAGCAACAGCCAGACTGTAGAAAACAGCTTTGTTTCTTAATTCAATTTGTGCCTGACAGAGGATGGGGCATTTAGCCAGATGGAGCAAAGCCTGCAGTACATTTTGCTGGGAGTTGTGCAAGGATAAGTCAACAAGCAACTACTCAGACTACACCAGCCTGCTCCAGACCAACAGCAACAACTTTCTACTTGCTAGCTGCCAAATTTTTTTTAAAATAAAATTATTTAAAAGAAATAAAACCAGATGAGCATAGTAAAGAAAAAAGGATCAGAATGTTTCCTCACAGCACCCTATTATTTGCAGTATCATTTGCATAATATATAGAGTGCTGAAGATGAGCTCCATCTTCACCCCTCAGGAGTTCAGTGACAAGAATTTCTGTGTAAATTTGCTCGTGTAGATTCAGCTACAGGATGCTCTGAGGTTATCAGTCAGTGTCCCTGGTTGCCCCAGTGAAATTTAAAACAGGTTCACTCAACATTATGAAAACAAAGAAACTCAAGCTGCTGGTAAAACATAACCTTTTCAGATGACAGCTGTGAGCTGCCTCTGGTCCACATGACATTTTACAACAAGGACTCTATCAGCAGACAGCTGCAGCACAAAAAGATGATTTCGGAATTGAGGTCAGCTAGAGCTGTTCCACTAACACCTACACAACTCTCTGCCACAAAAAAACCCCTTATCCCACAGGTCCCATGAAATGTGGGACAGTAACACTCTTCCCCATCTCCTGGGGGTCCGACTGTGCAGTTTCTGTGTAACCAGAAAGGGCAATAGCCTAAGAGATGATGGAGAGAAGCACTTGCAGAGGATGTTCCTGCAAAGGAGGGATGGAACAGTGAGCCACAGAGCTCTTGGCCTCCTCCAGAGTCCATTAAAGATAGAGTGTTGTTCAGAGCCAACTCAAACAATGGTATTTTTTTATATTTAAAACTTCCTGGTATTAGAAAGGTATAAACAAATAGTTCACATGGCAAACAATTCCCTGTCCAAGACCAAGGAGAAAACACAATATAAATGCTAATGCTACTGACAGTCAAGCAATAATTGTACTCTTGCTGTTGGTCCTCTTCTCCCAAAACAGAAGTCGAACACTCTGGTTACGATCTTCTCTTTTGGGCTGGTAGGAGAATTTTGCTCACACCTCTGAACATTGTGACTCCTTCCTACAAACCAGTATATGGGAGCAGACTTTTCAACCCCACACCTGATTAACAGAGAACTTTGCAAAGGNCGGGAAGTGTGTGGAATATCATGACTGGGCCCTCAGATGTGAATTCTTAGGGATATAGCTACGGGTCTTTATATGTCTCAGAAAATGAGGCCCTAATTTCACTGGCATACCCTCTGATGCAATGTTAGGATGCATAAGAAAATAGCATGAGATGATTAACTTGGTCAAATTCAGCTCTGATCATCCTAACGAGACTCTTAGCAGACTTTTCAAGCCTTACACATGACACATGACAGAGCAAATCAATTACAACCTACATTAATGGGGCCGGGGGGGAATACCCTCCTTTTTTCTGCTAAAGTTATGTTTGACGTGGGGATTTTATTTAATACATTCCCAGAAATACACTATTTCCTTCACATGTCTCATGCTGGAAATGAGAGCTGCTGGGTTTCCTTAATTTACTTGAAAGGGACGATGGCCTAAGAAAAAGGGACTTACATGACAGTGCTAAACAAGGCACTGCAAACTTGCTCAGGAAAAGCTACTCTTGTGTGCTCTTCACAGGCTGGAGAGCCTGCCATGAATAGGGACACATCCACTTTCTTCTGCTGCTCACGCCCTGCCTCCTGGTAAAAGGGGAAGAAGCATTTATGTTCAAACCTTAAAAAAACCCAACAAAGTGGAGCACGGAGGTGGTTGGGTTTGTCCACCTCCTCCCAGAGAATCAACGTGTGCATGTGAAGCTAGCCCAGGAAGAGCAGAAGAATGGTGAGGTAAGAACAAAACCAAAAAACTTAACCCTTGTCAGCCCACCCTTTCTTACCTGAAATTAAAATATAAAGGAAAGATACTAAATCTTAAAGGAGAAAAGCATATTTAGAGATTAAATTTAAAAATTAAAGTGTGCTCTTCCTGTATTTTGCTGCCAAGAGAGTTCTCAGCATGCTGGGCTTCCTCTGTGATATTTGTAAGTAATAACTACACTGAAAGAGCACAAGAGTACCATCTCCTAGAAGATTAACTGTAGCTACAAGAAAAAGCACAAATACTGAACTCCAGTTTTGAGAAGGCCAAAAGCCCCCAGTTTGCCCTGGAGTACAGAAGACCCACGAGAATGAAGCTGAGCTCTGACTGTTGGTCAGAACTCAACAGCATCTGAAACCACATGAAGAATATGTTCCACTCTGCTGGGGCTAACCTTAGGAGCAATGTGATAACCCACGATACTTCAGCCCTTTTAATCTTCCACCACACTGGTGAAAGGCCCTCAGACAACGCGTCTCCTCCAGGCTCCCACACAGCACATGGGCCGATGACTCTAACACCAGCCTGATTTCTCCGAGGCTGCTGATGGGCTGATGCCTTTCCCAAGCACGAAGATCTAAACTCATGAACTGTAATTACCAACACTGCAGATGCATCCAGATTAAGGAATCAAGTTACAGGACAGGTTTCACTCTGGACTATCTCTTCTGGTTATCATAAACACAGTTTGGTTTCATCTGAAGGCAATGCAGTTTGCATACTCCAAAACTGCTCCACAACATGAAATAGAGCACAGGAAGTGGAAGTTACTCCACAAGTGGAGACTGTATCTGCAAAGCACAATCCTTATCTGGAAACAAAAATGCTACTGGGAACACCCTGCATCCCCTCCCACTGCTCACTGCACAGCACAGTCCTCAACCTCAAAACCAGATGAGGGTTTAAGCACCTACACTTTAGTAGGTGCTATAATTCTGGTGGTACAAGTATGTGTGTAAAATTAGAAACATGCTTTTTCTTTCCCTTCTGAGACCTGAACTCACATATGGACCACACCTCATTTAATCAAGACTCAGAAAATCACCACAGCCGAGAAACTGAGGGGGATCACAGCTCCCTCTTGCTAACACCACATACTGTGTTTTCACAGAGGATCCACACATGCCTGACTCATGCAGGTAAGCGGGGGGGAGAGAGACCACTCTCACAGTCCTGTCATTCAAAGTGACAGTCTGAGCCATGACTGTCACTCTAGCCACTGAAAAGGGAAAGTTCAGCTTGGGACTCTCCCAGATCCTACAGACACAGCATTGCAGGGCAGAGCATCACAACACTCTACCAGGAGTCCCAAGTGCTGCCTCTTGGTTTCCTGCCTTGACTACAGCTCAGCTGTGCCTGCATCTCTTTGGTCAACAAGCAATTAGGAAGGAGCCTTTCTTCCTAGCTGGGCTTCTCTGTGTGAACTGCACAGGCTCCTTTCCAATTACACTGTAAGACACAAAGCAAAAGAGAAAAAATGTATCATGCATGGGAAAAGAAGACAAAAGACTATTTTGGGTGACAAAGGCCTGACATTTCAAAGTGATGGATCTGTGGTCTGTGTAAGGAGTCAGCCTTGCCATTTGCAGCCCACATTACAGCGCTCCAGAGCTATTCACGCGGATTTGCCAATGACGGTATTGTGCCTGCATGCCTGGCACTCCTGGGCTATTCCAGAACTTCCCCCAGCACTGACTAGACACATTCTTCACCATGCTAAGGAGAGGGTGACCCATCGCTTCAGGCTGGGGGGAATGCAGATAATTGCTTTTGAGAGGCAAGCACACAATATTTCTCCATCTTTCTGGCTCATGGGGGAACAGCTCGACCCTGCTCTCCCACCCATCAGACCAGAACAGCGATGCCAGGCCAGGGCAGCTGTGCACTGCCTGGTATTTAGAAGGAATTTGACATTTATGTTCTGATTTAGAAAAGCATAGAGCTCAAGCTGTTCAAGAACTGGCTTGCAAAACTGATTTGCATTGCCCTTGTGCCCAGTTGGCTTTGGTGCATGCCACACAGCAATGGTGCTTGTCTTGGTGTGAGTGACTCTGTTCAGCAAGCAGCAAAGGGAGCCCCAAGCCCCATTCCCAAAACTGCTTCAGCTCATCCCCTCTCAGGAATGTGCACAGAAATTTCTCAGAGCAACAGCAGCTTTTCTGTTCACAAACAGTTCAAAAAAACACCAAACCTCAAAACATTAACAGCAATCCTGCCTTCCAAAATATAACTTCAATAGACTTTGTCCCCCTTAGATTCATTCTGATTTATGCAACTACAGGGTGTGTCTGTACTCGCAGCTCTCCAGTGTGCAAGTGAGATGCTCTGGAAAAATCTGGTTTCAATTATATGTGAGCAGTGGGGTATTCCCACTGAAAAATCTGACTGCCTGACAATGGTATTTTACCCATGACCAAATACAGCCCTTCAGGTTTTCCAGTGCCTTTGGGACATACTAATTAGGCTTAGTGTCCCTCAGTGACAGAAGGGAGTATCACCACAAATACACAAGAAAAAACAGCCCAAGTCTGAGAGAAAATGACAAATTACTTATGGGTAAGTTAGAAAACAGTCAAATGGTAACGACTTTCTCCCAGATGGATCAGCAAGAGGGAAAGAAGTTGCTGGGAGCCATTTCCAAAGGAATTCAGGTCCTTAGTGTTTACTTTCACGCTGTACTAGATGTCCTGATGGTGCTGAGGTCCAGCAAGGACCAATCCATCCATCTTGGTTCTTTCAATGAACAAGCTCTTAATGCTCAGAAGCAACAACCTTTAAGGCCCAACAATTGCCTTCCATGCACACACTTTCTGGGAGAGGCATGTGTAAATTACATGATGCCATTTTATTTACTGGAGACTCGTTTGCTCAAGCACAGCAATGTAAGTGGATAATGAAGTCAATGAGATTCCAAATCCAAGGCCTAACATGTTCATCTGTATAGGCAGATAGCAATCTCAGCATGAAAACAGTGTCATTTATACAAAATTACTACATTAAAGAAGAAAAGCCACACACAAAGTACTGTATTTATACTCTGCTATGGATACACAGTACTAGTATATACTACAATGGGTGTGATTACATATCGTCAAGGTCAATGTAATGAGATAAAGGGGTGTCTCCTTGGTTGGCATCACAGCTCACATGTCCCACAAACTGCAGTTTATCATGGAACCAATAGCATCATTTTTCAGAGACTGAAATGAAATGCCAGTCTCTGGGTAGCCTATAGAACATATCCACTAACAATGAGGGGGTGGAGAGGCGGGCAGGGGGACAAACACATATAACCCACATATGAAGTGAACCGAAAATGATGTCACAGATATTGAACAAAATGTTTACAAGATAGTGTCTGGTTAAACAAACAGAAGGCAGAGACAGAAAGGAAAATGACCTTGTTCTGCACAATAGAGGGAGTCATATGGGTGAACCAGATAGCCCAAATTACCAGCTACCAGAACTGTATTGCAAACATAGCTCAACCTCCAACATATTAAGTCCTGACTCAATCCTGTTTGGAACATGAAGAAACAGACAAAATCACGTCAGTCACCTTTCTGAATGTGACCATTTTCCACCTGCTAAAAATGTAGCGGCATACTGAACAGAAGCTCCAGGTGGCACAAATCATTTCAGCTCTGTTTACACCAGGGGTGGCAAAGGATAATGTATCTTTGCAGTAGCTGTTCTCCTGCAAAATCAAGTGCACACATTGCTTGATCTCCCCTGGCAGCCTGCATGCAAAGGCATGAATGTGGACATATTCACTCTGAGACAAGTTTCACAGACCCATTGTGTTACGCCCCTGAGTTGTGAAACAATTCATATAAGGGGGTCTTAACTCTACTCTGCCATTGTCCTTTTCTGGTCATCAAAAAGAGAAGATTATATGGATGACACAGTGGGAAAAGCTCTGCTTCAATTTATTCAATAGAGGTGTTTTCTTCTAAGGAGTGCTAATCTGCAAGACTGTAACTTTCACTCTTCAAACGGCGCTCAAATCCCTGACCTTGGCACAGCATCACAGAGGACTTGTTTTCACTCACAAGGATTAACTGTCACTGAATAACTCATCCAGGATAATTGGCACAACCACTCCTCTTCCTCAAAGCTACCATTTCCTCACCTATTTTCCCTTCTTCCCCCAAAGAGTACACAACGCACGATATTCTAACATATAACAGTGACTTTAATTACCACCACACCAACTGGCGAGAGCGTTATCCTGAACAAAGCCTGCCAATTACAGCCAGGGAAGGAAGGAAGGAGCTGTATAAAAAGCAGCTGCAAGTGCCCTGCTCCAAGCACCAGGTGCAGTTTATGCACATGGCTGTGAACTCTGCCTGCCCCTGGGAACGGAGCAGCGCGGGAGAAGCACCTGGCACATGCAGCTACCTTGCCTCCAGATTACAAGGAAGTGTGCCAGAACTGACCTCCTCCCACAGACAAACCCATATCCATTGCTCTTATCTGAACATATCCACACAGCTCACGTGCCAGTGGGGAGGCCTATGACCCATCCATGGTACTATCTTGGACTTAAGTCCAATATAATTTGTTCTGCGCTCAAACAAACGCCTTCCTCTGGCACTAAAGCTGCTATTCACAAACTTTAACACTTTCAGGAGTGCAAAAGAGGATACTAAAGAGATATTGGCTTCATTTTGTGTTTCAACTAAGGCTGCCATGATTTGACATTCTGTAGTCAATTTCACAGTATTTTTTTTTTTCCTGTTAAACCTCAGGGGACTGCTTTGAAAACACATTTGTTTGTTAGTAAAACCTGAAGAAAGTCCAACCTTTATAGCTGGAGACAAAAAACCTTGGAAGTGTGTGTGGAACATAAAGTAGAATTTTAAAAAATTCACAGTAAAGAAGGCTTCTTAACTTTAGGCCCCTCCCTAAAGTTTCTATTTTTAAACTGAGCTTCACAATTTCTAACATCCTTGAGATCTCCAAGACTGACGAAATTTTCCTTAATCTTTAATATTATCACTAACAAATGGATGAGCAAGGTACTTTCTGAGAAGCATCGTCACAGCTATTTTGACTATACCCACACGCTAGAGCTTTAATTTTGAACACCTAGTCATATGCAATCTGTCTCTCCAGCCTTGAATTGGTCTCTGTCTCATTTAAATATGGAAAAAAAAAAAGCTAGAAGAACAGCTAGCAGTCCCAAAATAGGCCACTATTTTGCCCACTCTCCCATCAGCAATTATTAAAGGGCTGCAGTTCAATGCCCCACCAAACTGCACATCCCTCCAGCTGCACACTCCCTCCTCTTCCTTTACATCCAGCAATCATGTAGCCTCAGGATGTTCCTCAGCTTATGAAACACAAAGAAGATGGACCAGCTTCCTCTCACATCAGCTCAGCTAGTCCCTGGATTTTATATGTGGGACACAGTGGGCTTGCACAAACCGATGTGCAGAAGAGCCCAATTATCCTGGCTCAGAGGGAACGTCAAGTCACCTCCAGGACAGTTAGGAACCCAGTGCCCACACTCTTTCAAAGGATTTACAGAGCTCAGGAAGCCTCCCTTGATAAATCCCTGCCCAGATCAACTAAAAGGAAAGTAGATGACAGGAAGAAGTTAAATGCTGCTATTGTAAAGCACTTTATTAATTTACAGCACACCTCTGAAGCAGGCAGCAGCAATTAAACACTAGCCTTTGTAATTATAGCACAGGAACCTGCCTCCACACTCACACCCAGCTGGAACTGCTTCCACTTCTGAAGAGCCCTTCAGCAGCCACACTCACCCACAGCGATGCTGCAGCTCTGCCTCCACCTTATTACTGTCCCACACCACCAGCTCTGGGACCTGCCTGAGCAGCACCTTGCCCTGACTGGACAGGATAAGGACTTTGGGACACAGCTGCAATGCCAAATCTCAACAGTAGCAAAACAGGCCATGCATCTTGTTTCTGATGAACTGATGCAGCTGTGAGAGGAAGGCAAGAAGCTGGGGGAAACAAATGTCAGTCATCACACAGTGAAACCTTCCCTGACTTCATCCACCAGAGGAAAAACAGTATCAGGGCCTGTCCAGGGCCCACAGTCATTTAGATGCCAACCTGATTTATCTATAGCGATTTCTGCTCCTACACCAGCTGTTCAAGTCTCTCCTGGGCAACTTGATTGGGAATTTTACCCAGTGAATGGGCCATTTCAACTGCAGTATATTACCAGCTTCTCACAAATGTTCCTCTCTGCTTGGGGGAGGAACACTCATCCATCAAATACCTTGGTGCCTTCTCTGCTTGCCACTTGCTGCAATTATTTGCTTTGGCACAGCAGATCTCTGGACAGCAAGCAGGCACGCTGTTATTTTCCCCAGCGACAGCACTGAAAAAGGAAAGCATATAAATTATAGCAGTCTCGGGGCTGCCTTCACTTACCCAGCAAGGAATGGGATTTTTTTGTGTGTGTGTCTCTAGTGCTATTTTGTTTTAAAAAAGACACTGTAGAACTGCTCCCAGTTTTGCTTGCTCCAGAAGGGACAGTGCTGAATACATACCATGCTGGGGGGCTTGGCAAATAAAACTTCACGGGAGAAAACTTTTTCAGCACAAGGTACATGTGCTCTGCATGCCCTGGGAGAGTCAGGGAAGGTCCTCTGCCCTGTTTTTACACACATTTTGCATCATTTTACACTTCTAGAGCAGCTGTTGTGTGGAATAACGAAAAGTTCATGAACACCTAGTGAAGGGCATGTCCTGATTGCACCTACAAACATGGCAAGTCCCCAGTATTGCATCACACTGTCAGTCCATGAAAGGTGCAAGGCTCAGAGGAGCTGGACTACAATGAAAGGCCAAATGTGTATGAAGATAATGCCTTTACATATTCAAGCCAAGAGTACAACCCATAGGCTTGATTTCTTACTTGTTCCCATCGTCCACTTGTGCCCATTCCCCAGCATCCCCCACTATCAGATTTAGATCAGGGGGATTTAGATCAGGACTTAAATGGATATATAGAATCAAAAAGAAAAAATCCATTTCAAGCTAAGGAGAGATTGGAAACAATCGATCAGTGTCTTGGAAAGTATTTGGATCACTTCTCCTGGGAAGGACTGCAGCAAACAAAGCAAAGCAACGTGTCTACCTAAGTGGGGTGTCTGAAGCTGCAGGAAGATAGCTGTGGAAATAAAGAAAAGGCTCTGGGCTGCTGCAAGACTAATTAAACCTTGATTTAACTGGGGCTGCAATTTTGAATCTGGATTTTATTACTACTAATAAAGAGAGTTGCTGAAGCATTTCTTAACATAATTTTATCCAGCAGCTCCTGGAATGTATTCAATGTCAATTGGTATCTTTTTCCTGGGACAGACATCTACGCTGGCAGTTTCTGCCACTGACACAATACATCAACTCACATAAAGGAAAAAATCACCATTAGCTAAAAATATCTGAATGAAAACAAAATAGTATTTTAAATGCCATGGTATTACCCTGCCTTTCTTTCCTTGGCTCCCTCTCTGTTTTCTGTGGCCATTGACATAGCTTCTGATAGCTGCAAAAAACTGCCTGATTTCGTATTAGTTTTTAAATAGCAGTGGGAGATATTTCCTTGATTCACATTTATGAAAAAATGCAAGCTGATAAATTTCTTTCGTAAACAATCCTTCCCAAGTCTATGAAGAAGGTATCAAGAAAAGGCCCAGTAAATGAGCTGTGAACGGAAACAGTGGCAGGCATGACGTACTTCTTCCCCCCGCTTTCCAGAAGCTGCTCATTAAGTCCAGTTTTAAGTGGGGTGGAGACAAGCCACAGAAATTCCCAGGATAACACTGGTGTCTGATTAATGAGAAATGTGACATCAACTCAACAGACTCGTAAGAAAGATAAGACTGTTGCATGCACACAGGCACTGACATTACATCGGGTGTTTGCCCCAGAGCATCCTGCCCACCTGCTCCCTTCCTGTTAAACCTTCCTAAAATTAGGACCGTTTCTCCAGTCTCATTCAAAGTTTCCACCTTTATCTCTCACCCTACCAGTGCTGATTAAACAAAGAATTTAGGAGCGGAAATGACTGTATTCTGTGAGAGACACACTCCAGAGAGCAGGAGGACGAGCACACAAACCCAAACAGAGCAGCGCCGGATGCTTTCACAAGGGAAACCTTCTGCATCCTTTCTTACAGTAGAAATGAGCATAGAGAGGAAAGAATGACCTCCAGATGTAAGTCATCCTAAGAAAGTTAGTTTAAAGGCAGAGCTCGAGATTTTGTACTTCGTGTGCTAAATACAAACCCTTAGGGGGTTTCTCTTAAGTCTGCTTAGGTACTCTGCACACATCTGCTGGGTGAAAAGGAGCAGCGTCTGTTTGATACGAAGCAAGTACGGAAACACACTATGGTTATCCTGCACAACCTTTCAAAACATTTAAATACCAAAGACTAGAAAAGGAGGCCTGAATGCAATTCCCCATATTTCTTGGGACGGCAGGAAGCTGAAAATGCTCCTTTAGCCCCCTCACAGCCAGTGGGTTGCTCCAGCTCCAGCACATTTCAGCATTTTACAATGCATCAGACATGGCCAGGGCCAACATATAAAACGCTCTGTAAAAAAGAAAAACCCACCGAGTTGCCCAAGAGTGCTTTGGCCGAAGTAATTAAAATGGCAAAACAGCAATTTTTTGAAATAAATCTATTTCAAGTGGATGTGGCTTGTTTCCAACACCAATTAATAGCAATATTGAATTCCTGGGTAGCTAAATATGCAGCTTCTGCCCACTGGACTTTTATGTAATGACACTGTAAAAACCTAAAAAACCTGACTCTCTCTGCCAGGGACTACAAAAGCTGTATCCTCCCAATACAGACCTTTCTACACCTCCCTTTTTTTGAGGATTTACTTTCGAAACAATTTTGAGTTTGGCAGTAAGAACTACAGTACACAGCTCCTCTGTCCACCATGGCCATATAAATGTTATAATTCAGCTTTTTTAGGCATGCATTCTTGGGTATCTACAGAGGTGCTTTAGGGAAGGGTGGCAGTAAGTGCCCTGCTACAAGAGAAACAAGCCAGTGCTCCCCTGCAAGACACTTCTGTTCATTTTCTGTAACAAAAAATACACCAGCAGTTCGCACTGCTGCTTCTTGTGCGAACTAACAAACTATCCTAATTCACAGCACTAAAGCTCATCAACCTGCCCCCAGGGCCTGCTGTCCCCACCAACAGTAACCTTTTCCCTTTGAGCTCCCTCACACCCACCCAAGCTCCCCATCATGGATGGTGTCCGAGCATCTCCACCTTGACTGTGGATGCTTATCCACTGCCCAACCACAACTGTTATATTTAAGCCAGAGCGTCGCCTCCAACAGAGTGATTTCTGTATCAGAAAGCACCACTTGGGGTTACAATAAAAACAGCACTGCAGTTTCAAGCTGAGGCATCTGAGGGACAAAAATCAATAGGGAAGTTTGTAGGAAAACGAAAGGTGGGGAAAAAAGAGGATACAATGTTGTGTTTCACTGAATTACTGTGCTTTGGACATAATAGAGCATTCTTAATAGGTGACGTGGAAAGCCAGTCCTAAAAATTAGGAATATGTAACATTTTGTGCACCCTAGACTATCGAGATGATTTTGGCCTTTTAAATCAACGTAATGTCTCATTTTTCAAGTATCGACTTCTAATAACTTCTTTCTGCTACTGTATTCAACATCCAAAGGACACTTTTTTCTTGCATCTTCCCCATACCCTGCTTCAGGAAAGGACAAATCACTGGAACAGGGACGAGCAACATCAAAAGAAAGCTGCTTTTTCATTCTTATACATTTGTACCAGCTGGTAATTCATCTTCTACAAAGCTGGGGATGGCTGAAATTTTGTTGCAAGGAAACCATGCTCTGTTTAATAATGAGAACAATCAAATGCCATGATTTGTAGGAAGCAACTTTTTTTCCTTGACCTTTTTATTACTGGTAAAATGTCAGCAGATTATTAACGTGCAGAGAGCACAATCTATGATAAATAACCTTGTGTTGCCACATACCAGACCAAAACACCCCCTCCTCTCTGTCCAGACACATACCTTAGCTTTCCAAAACAGCTCTGATTTATAAAGAATTATAGATAACTAACAGAGTCTGAATGCCAAGTGCAATACCGTGGGTGAACAGGGCTTGCTCAATTCCTGGAAGCATAAACAAAGGGGGAAGGAACAAAAAGAGCAAGAGCCAGAATGCAGCCTTACCTCTGTATGTGACAGCTGCAAGATCACTGCTGACACAACACAGGCAATCTTCATCCTTACCTGAAATACGGCAGCATGAAAAATTGGAAAGGACCCAGCGAAAAAACATAAGGCTGTCTCCAAGTCTTAAATCAACTGCAATGAGACTAAAGATGTTCAACCTACTTAACTAATCAAAGACATTTAAGGGATCACCTGATCATAGCCTGCAATCACTTAGAGGGAAAAGATGTCAGAAAGATGGAAAAAAAGAGGTAGAAAAATGCCAGATTAGAGAGAAAGCACATATCTTTTACTGTAAAGAAAACTACCATTTGCACACATTTCTGAAGAGCACAGAAGAATTACCAAGAAAAATTTAAATGCCCTACCATCCTAAGGAAAATGCTGTAACTCAACCAGAAATTAGTAGATGCGAGGTATGAATCCCAGGCTAAAATCCTTGCAGATGCAAACTCAAATGAGCTCAACAGGACTGATACATCTGGCTTTAAAACCCAGGATGCGAAGAACAGCCACGCTGTCCAGAAAGCAAACTCCAGCCTTCCTACCAGAGCCCACTTTCTCACCAGATAAGCACCTTAGGAGATGATCATGCCAAGTGTTGCAGACCCCTTCTCCAGCTGCCTGAGCCCTGCACCTCTCTGTGCTGTAATCAAGCAGCAGAGCAGCCAGCGACGGGCAGCTCGTGCTGCCTGTTAAACATTTCTAGCCGCAAAACACTGCATCTCTTCGCCACTTAACCCTTCTACGGTCCACTTCCAAATCAGCCTGAAGAAAATACTGTTTTACTGACTTCAGTAAAATAAACCTTTTTATTATTTCATGTGGCGTTTCATTTCCTGGTACTCAAAGCTAAATGGCGCAGATATTTACAGTACTGGGAGCCTCATCTGTAGCTCATCTAAGACAGCCTCACTGAGCCAACAGCTCACAGCGCAGTAGGATTGCCCATTAAAAACACTACGGGATAATTCCAGGCTTCCTATGGGCACCATCTATGTGTGCAGCTCAGTTCATTTTCGACACATTATTAAAAGCTACACTACTTAACTCACCATTTAATTTTGATGTTAAATGAAAGCAAAAAGCATGACAAAAGAATGGTCGTTTAAAAAAAAGAAAGAAAAAATATGTATCTGAAAACTTCCTAGTAGATTTATCCAGACAGTAAAGAGGCATACTCTGGCTGGAACTGGGCCAGCAGACGATGCCAAATAACCCCAAGAAGAGATCAGACCCTCTCCCTGCCCTCATAACAGAGCCCCGTAGGCCAACACAGGAAAATAAATAAAACCCAACCCCAAAACTTACTTTGTTATTTTTCCGGTGCAGACAGAGGCACAGAGGTGCAAGCAATCTCCTCACAGCTACAGGAGGCCTGTGATGGAAGCAGGAACTAACACTGATCTCCTGATTTCAAAGCCAAATGCCTTAACCACAAAATTATCCTACTTGCATTGCCTCAACCTGCCTCAATCTAGAAGAACCAAATTACTAGAGAAGGGAAGTAGGGAGAGAAGCAAAAAAACCCAGAAGGTTTATCAGGAATATTTCTGGTCCACCTGGGAGCAAACACTGCTTACATTGGTCCCCCATAATTGAACTACAGTAAATTTGGAACAATGGTATGAAGTTAAGTGCTCAAAGTACTCAGCTTTCTGAGAGTTCAAGCAAGGCTGACAAGTACCCTCTCTTAAAAGCAAGAAAAAGTCCCATATTGCTTAATGCTTTTTATACAGGGGCCTGGAATGCTCAAGAGATTAAATAATTCACACACTGCCTTTCCCCAGGGGTTCACATCTAGCCCAGATCACAAGTGTCAAGTACAATCACATGCACTCTTGATAGACTTTGAGAGGTAAGAGCACAGCCCAAGTGCAACTCCCAGGAGATAAATGCTTGTATGGGACAAGTCCCTGTGGATCAACTTGGCAGCAGTCCTAGCAGGACATCAAGAAATACTGCACAGAAGTGGTGTCTTGGACCCCAAGGTACAGGGGTGAATAAACGAGGGAACATGCTTTGGTTTTCCCCTTGGCAGCTTCAACTTCCAAAGACACAGTGAAAGCCTGCCCCAAATAAATCACTTTCATCCACATTGAGAGGCAGGTTGTGCCTACAGCAGCTCCATGTTAAAAGTGGCACGAAAGATGCCATTCTCAACGGCATCAAAGATGCCAAGACAGTGAGCTGGCGTGTTTTTACATGGGATACACAACTGCACACCTTGTGATTTGCTCAGGCTCTCAAACAAGGGGGGCAGAGGAAGCAACAGCACGAGCTGCTGCAGCTCCAGCATGGGAAGAGCAGCAGAGGCGGGTGCTGGCGGATGGCACAGAGAGCTGGGGTGCACCCACTCAACCTGCCCGGGGACCTGAGATGTTGCAACTTGCTCCAAGCAGAAAAGAGCAGCAAACCACGGCTTTCTCTGCAGTGTGGGCAAAGCACAGAGGGAGCAGAGCCTCCAGGGAGCCATGCTCCACTGCAGTGCCTTCAGAGCTGCAATGGCATTTGCTGTGTGTGCCCCTGCTCACGTAGCTCCAGGCTTGGCTGGAGGGTGCAATCTGCTTCTTCACTGTTTCCACAGTCATTTTCACTTGGAGTGCCTGCTGTTTCCTTTCATAAACTGCTGCATCCCTGAGGTACAAAGGGCAGAAAACTCTTCTAGCAAAACCTGGGAGTCAGCAATAGAGAGAGGAAAATAAATTATTAAGGACCACATTGAGGCAGGTTTTCTTTCTTTCTGTCTCCAGCAAAACTTAAATCACTTCTTCCTTCCCCCATCATGGTGATGGTAATAATGCACAACTATTCATTATCTTCATCTCAACTAGAAAAGCCTCTTTCAATTTAGCACTTAATATAATTACAGTAAAATAAATAATGTCTAGAAAAAGTCTTACTTTTTCAGAGCTATTATCTTACCTCAATGAAACTCTATCAGTTAAAAGTGAAGCTAGCTATTAAACAATAAGGGTTTGTAGCTATTTAGTGAGCAGAAAAGTGAGATGTTCAGTGGAAAATTGTTCAAATTCTCTTTCTAAATTCAATACCACATCTCCAAGGGAAAATGGGAGAATCTCATTAATGGTATCGCAATGTCCCTCTCACACTGCAGAGATAGTACTCGAGCACCAATTATCTGTTCACTTTCCTTCATCTCAACAGTTTCCTTTTCTAATATGAAGGAGAAAAATCTGCATTTTATAAAATCACAAGGTAAATTACTGCCTTTGTGTGCTTTCAGCAAAAGCTCTCTCTGGCTAGTGATGCATCATTAATCTGATTTCTCCAAGAGACATACAGGATAAAAAGCACTTGGCTGCCATGAAGTCAATGGGAAAACACACAGACTTTGAGAGGGTCACGATAAACAAAAACACGAAAGCCATAAATTTCCACACTGCTACTCTGAAAAAAAAAATAAAAAGACAAAGCATCTACGACAGGTACTCAAGAGAGCCTTTTGGTAAATGGTCATTCTCTGTTCTCCTAAATAAATCAAATGCTGGCTTGGTAACACTTGGAGTGATATTAGAAGCATTATTTCTAACACAACGTAAGCATACCAGCCATCAGGAATAAAATATTAAGCAGGAGATATCTTTAATATATTGTTTTTCAACAGTTGGGAGAAAATTAGTAATAATTAGCAGCCGGCGCTGGAACTGCTCTCTGCTAACTGTGCATCTTGTGGATAACAGCAAATCTTATGTTAACACAATGATGTCAGCTGACAACAGCTTTATGGCAGAAAACAGCATATTGTGCATTTCTGGGAAAAGGAACCTTCAGTGCTGTGGGGATTATTATGGTTAAATTGCTTCTGAGTCACAGACTGTTATTGCTCAATGTTTCTCACTTGGTCCCTACCTACCTACCTTTTATTTCCTCATGAGGATGCACCTGTTCCAAGAGAATAAAACCGGCACTGTTGCACCCACTGTCTTAGCTCATTTAGACAGTTATTCAGTATCTTGCTTACATAATGAGATTATTTTTATTTATATTATGAAACAGCCCAGCAGAATCCAAGACAATGCTGCACTAAATATTGTGTGAATAAGAGACACTGAGACACATAATCCAGGCAGAGAGAGGACGAAAAAGGCATGGACAGCTGATATTGACACACCCTGGCCATGTACCTTCTCAGGATACTCAGAAATGAGAGACCCTACACTACACTTCTCAGATACACTCAGGGCTAGGGGATCCTCCCAGCTTCTCAGCACACCTCACCCTCTTGGAAAAGAAAGCTTTCAGCACCTACGCTGAGGGATTCCACAAGCCAGAACTTGAACACCAGCTTGGGAAAAACTAGGTTAGATGCCTGACAGTCTAGGCTTGGTTTACATGGCCTCCAGCCCTGTCCACAAGTGGAGCTCCCCAAGTCTACTGCAGCACATATGTGTATGAATAAATGAGTGCAGGTATTAATAAATGAGTGCAGGTGTGCCAAGGTGCCTCCCATGACCTGGAGTCCAGAGAGAAATGGGCAGTAACCACAGTTTGATTACAGGCAACAAAGCCTGCACGGCTCATCAGTCAAAAAAACCCCAAAACAACCAAACCAAAACGAATCAAACAAAAAAACCCACAACCCCAAAAAAACCCTTAACAACAAAGAAATTTGGCCTCATTTGCATCCATGAACCCGAATTAAAACAAAACAAAAAAATGTTATACATGATTATATACATTCTTATCAAATTAGATCTCCTCTTCAGTGAGAAAGGTTACAAACTCAGAGCAAGACAAGGAGGCTGGGCCAAATGACAGATGTTAAAATGGAAAGAAGAAAATCTACTATAAATGAAACTGAAAAATACAAGGACTGTGTATTTTATATCTAACACACCTGTGTCCTGCTCTAGACTTACAATAACAGAGCTCCATGGAAGGCAGTTAAAATTACTACCTTGCCCACTAGTGCTGTAATTCGTATGGTGCATTCAGTGGTCACTGAAAGCCTTCATAGTCCAAGTACGGATTTACAAATTTACCAAAAAAAAAAAAAATTTGCTTAGACCTGAACTGTCTTTGACCCACATATGAAAGAAAAGGTCATGAAATAACCTGCAAATCCAGATTATTTTCCTTAGTAGGGTAAGGGAAAAAAAAAATAATTCACTGCATCAGCAACTGTCAGGCTTGCAGCAGTGCATGAGGTTCTTTTTCAAGGCAACACAGCAAGAAAGGACAGAAAAATTCATCTTATAAAATGGAAATCTCGTTTATCTGCATACATGCCAGGAGCTTGCCAGAATAACTACCCTGACAGAGCATTAATTCCAGTGGCAATTTCACATTCACATTTCGGGGGTTTTACAGATGACCCAGTGGCTGCTCCCCAAATGAACTGTGCAATGTTTGATAAAGTATATAAAAGCCTTGGTCACCTCCTACTACTGCATAGAAGTGATTCTCTCCTGATGCTGAAATCATACCAAAAAGAGAAGTGCAAAAATATCAAAACAATAACAGAAAATAAATTTAAATTGTTCTTTTCATTCTGCCAAGATTACTCACAATGATCAACAGTTACCCACACCATGCAATGGAGCAGAATTCCCTTCCTCTCCTTACTGGGACGTGGCTATATATTGCTGTGAGGAGAGAATTCCCCGTCATTTTTATCTGAGAAAAGAGCAAATCAGTTCAACAACGCAATGCTAGCACAGGCTTTGGACTCTTAACTGGCGCCAAACAACACAGGTAACAAAAGCCAAGCTGTCTCTGCAGCACTGAAGGTGGGAAGGAACAACGACACTACAACAGTTGTCTGGAAGAAAATGCGTTAGCATGACAATTAACGTGCTTTTTAGAGCAATCTCATGATTTTGCCGAGAGAATACTGAAGGAGAGCTAGCAGGACACTGCTTTTGTGCCTGAAGTGCTGGGACACAGAAGGACCAAGTTCACATTTAAGCTTTCCACTCAACACAGAACTAGACATTTCATCCCTCGATGCCTCTCTGCCACATCTGATAGATAAGCAGCAAGTCTGCTTTTATCTCGGCCTCTGCTGATCGATTTAGACAGCACACCCTTCAGGACTCTACTACAGCAGCATTCCGGTTTGGGAATACACACAAAATAGCTATTACATTATTCCTTGGGGGTACAATTTCACATTGATTGATTCACTGACAGATGAGATAGGATGAAGCAGGCAGGCTCCATGTTGATTCCCCCCCACAAGGAGAGCTGCACACGTCCCAGTTTATTAAGGATGTGTGTATTTCTCTTTTGCCTTTAGCTGGTTAATTTTTCACTGATGCTATAATCATGCAAACAGTAACTGGGTTGCCAAAACAGTCAAACTCATACAGCCCTGCAGTCAATTCCCAGTAAGCTGAAGCTTGGCATGGAGTTTAACAAAACACATAGAAAAACTACTATCAAGAAGACTGCCAGCATGGTAAAGTTATTGATATTGGAACAGAGCACAGACCTCAGTGACACACTGCAAAAAGAAAGCCCAGGTATATGACTGGCTGTTTATTAAACAAAGAGGAGAATTGAGCCTTTTCAATTCAGACTTTGATTTATAAACCTATAAATCCTTCAATCCGAAAGGAGTGTAAAGGAAAAAATGGCACAATTTCAACTGTAGCTCTACAAACAGTACAGAAAACTGAGATTGAAGAACAAGGGATATGCCCATGGTTTTTATGAAGCTTGAAAGAAATTAAAAAGCACCACCACACAAGCAGCTGGACTATTCTAACCTGAAAAAAAAAAAAAATCCCCCTTTCATATCACTCCCCTTCTGTGATGGGCAGAAACCATTTACATGTAACTCTTACTAGCCTGCTGTAAGCTGCTTCCAGTTTTGCAGAATATTCCCCTCTAGTCCCTCGATCTTTTTGTATTACACAGATGCATATACAGTACCTAGAGCCTGATGCAAGCACAACACTCCCACGCCTTGAGCAGAGAAAGAGTATTCCAATAATTAAGAAATGTGGAAACCTGGGCAGGTTGTACACTGCTCCTCAGTCCTCCACAGAGTCTCAGCAGCTACTTATCAAAAGGGTGTTTTTCAGGATGGTTGTCTCCTTCCTCCTTCATTGCATGACCAGAAAGAGCCACAGTGGTGGAGAGGAGCCGGGATGAAGGCAGAACCTGTGATTTAGACACAGCCCTGTACAATTAAATGCACCACAACCACACAGCTCCAAAATGAGGGCTGAGCAGCACTTGGGAGGAGTTAGCTCAGTCTCAGACGCCTGGTGCTCTAAAGCACAGCATAAACACCAGCAATGACAGTCAGGAGCCTGCATGAGGAGTGAGCAAGCCCAGACCCACACTGAGACATGCTGGCAGAGCAGGTCACTGTCATTCCTGCCCAAACCCGCGTGTATTTGGCATTGGGATTGTTCCCATTCCCTGAGCTGCTTCTTGTGTTTCCTTTACCTTAGTTACCACAGCAGGCATGCACAAACACCTACAACGTGCTGCCAGAGACATCTCATGTTGAAGAGCGGAGGCGTGAGGAGCAGCATTTCTGGTTGAGAAAACACTGTGCTATTAATGCTCCAAAGGCAGAGAGGTCAGGAGAAAAAACACCAAATGCAGCTTTTCCCCCAAATAAAACAGGAGATCAAATAGCACCAATCTGCGCAGTTGCACAGGGAGGTCTGTGCTCCTCAGCTCAGAAGCAGCAGGGCCCTGCTGACACACTCCAGGGCAGTTTCATTTTTACCTCTTCAGCTCCAGATCCAGCACTAAAAGACCTTCAGCACTGGCAACACTGACAATCTCACAATTGCCTCCAGCAGATAACAGCTCTCTTGGACATGAAGTGAGTCTAACCCAATTCAGATTAGCGTAACTAAAATTTTTATGATCTATGAACATAATAAGAATTAGTCGAGTCTCAGTTTTGCTCTGAGCACGGCACACTGATTTCAAACACTGCACATTACAGATTATAGGAATGGCCTTCCCCTACAGATATCCTGGATTCCAAACCACAGCACTGTATCAGACATAGAGCCATTCTGCTCCTGCTGTAGCCAAGAAAGCACCTTGCTAAATATCTAATCCAGCAATGGAAACTGAACCACCTGTACTGTACAAGCCTCCCTCCCACTCACCTGATGAATCAGTGTTGCAATAGAGCACATGAAAATTAAATTAAGTACCATGAAAAGATTAGAGCAGTAAATCCGCCTTTCAGTTACTTTCATGCATCACCATGATTAAATCATTCCTTAGGTTCACATTGTCCACTTCAAACCAAAACAGGCGGCAGGCAGGACTATGGCCTGCATTTTCTCCCTTGAATCAGAGAACTGCTGTCTGTACCTCCATCAATAGTGCCACAAAGTAACCCCTGGAGCTGAATCTGTCTCCCTTGCTGCCCCCACGCCCTTCTGGTCCAGCTCGGCTGTCTCCCTCCTTGCCCGGCCGGGGTGGGGACACTCCCAGGGTCATCTGCCATCCCACTGGGAGCTGCCCAACCGAGAACACCCATTCTGGGAAGAGAATTTACCACGCACAGAGCCTGGCTTGAGGCTTCTGTCTCTCCCTCCCAACTCACACCTCTTTGGAAACTTGCTGCCAAGGAGGAAAGGTGGCAGCTGGGGACACATCCAATGCAGTGGCTGTTCTCTGCTGTACAGACATTGCTGAATACTGTTGTTATCCCATACATCAGTGCAAAGAGGGGGAGGAATATTTTGACAACAAAGATACTGCTGCAGCTGGATGAAGTGAGGTGACTACGCAGTTTAAAGAACTTTCCCCCCTCACTTATGTTAAACAATTGTTTCACACTACAACACTTCAGGTTTGCATAGCACTTGTATTTTTCAATACAAGTGCTGGTTTCTGATCCAGCACACAGTTGCACGTGCTTATATGTTTATTTCTCTACGAATGCTGCCTTGCTTCTCTTATTACAAGCTAAAAGCATTTCCAAACTCAGGTTTCCAAAATCTATTTTTTAGATAGCGATGTTTATAGTCTCTGCTATGGTATCTCTACAAGCGCCTATAGGAAAGGTAATTACCATTACCAATTAAATGTAGCCAATTAGTAACAGTGCAGTCTTCTTACTAGCTCCTCACCATGCTGGAAGAAGTACATTCAAAATGCGTTCCACCTACCAGATATGCCCACATGTCTAAAGAATCAGGTCTCCTTGACAGCACGCCATCCCACACGCCACACCGGCCGCTTGCTGGCCCCCCAGCCCTGCCATGTCGAGATGTCGCGGGGCAGGGGGATCACCCCACAAACCCCAAAAGGCACACGTAGAAACGGCGGCACAAGCTGGGCACAAAGCACGGGCAGAGGCGGCAGGGTTACCCTCCCAGCGCTCAGACCCTCACCGAAATCACGCTGCTGGCAAGACGACTCCGGGGTACCACGTTATACTTAAAAATAGGCAGCCTGGCAGCGCGGGGGACAAGGAGTACAGCTAACATGGGAGGTGGGGAAATGGATTTATCGGGATAATTTAGGGCGGAGAGGGANCGCATCGCCGGGACACGCGTGGGACGGGAGCGGGGACACGCGTGGGCCCCGCCGAGCCGCTCCCCCGGCGGCACGGAAAGAGCGCAGCGCCGGGCCGCGGCCGGACAGCTGCTCGAGGGAGGCGGCGGCAGGAAATACCAAAAGACTGATCCAACCACGCTAGGGAGAGAGGGAGGGAAGAGAGGGGGGAATGGAGAAGAAAAATAGAGGGAGAAAAAATAAAAACGGAGGGGAGGGGAAAAAAAAAAAAAAGGAAAGGAAACGCGCAAAATCCGGGCGGGATCGGCGCGGCGCGGCGCTGGGGCGGGGCTCGGCTCCCC